>JAQIXX010000249.1:0-73963 GCA_034700605.1 Willowsia nigromaculata | reverse complement strand
CGAGCCTCGTCTTTCTGTTAGCGACCATTTTTATAGATAACCTATTTTAATTGTGTTATCACGGTGACTGTAAATTTTGCTCTAGCTACGTTGCCCAAACCTAACTCCCATGCAGCATTCAAAGTTTTTGATGCTTTATTTCAACCTCAAAGTCCTACTCACTCACTCACACTTTTTACCATGTTTGAACTCATTCTATTTATAGTTTTGATGTACCCGTCTCGGTGTCTTCGTATCCCATTTGCGTCAACCGTCACCTAGTCATCTGCTTTCAATTATACTTGTCCCTGAAAAGTGAAATATTTACTGCAAAATTTGTAGTTTTCATACGCAAATTGAATTACCTGTATTTATGTGCAAAGGTCGGGGGCGTGATCAACATAATCCTCCCTCACTCCCACACTCCAATCGAGAATCTCTGATTTGAAAAGATGTCAAGTACTTCCAATCCGGATTCCGGACCATTGTAGTAGCTCTGCAAACACCTACAAATCAATTTCAGCAGTCACAACAACGATCCCAACAGAATGTTTAATAAACTCCAGGTCTATTTTTGCTAATGCCATCAAAAATACCCCCGTCTGAATATATAGGTGTTACTCTCCAACAAGATGCTCAAGCGTGTGCTACACCCTTTAAAAGTGATTATAGGAACGTCGTATAGATCCTAATTGTGCTGTCCATGGTATGCATCTGATTTTATTCTTTACTTGTTCGAGAATGTGACAACTGATGTTGTGCGCTATGGCGGTGAAACGATTTTACTAACCACGGCCGTTATCTTAACAGTTAATCATAAACTAGATAATTAACGATTTTAAACCTTAAACGACCTTAACCTGTAAATATTGTGAAGTGTTAGTCTAAATTGTGTATCTATTATTATAAATATCGCATTATGAAATATGATGTACCAACTAAGTATCAACTGATATAATATGATAGCATTGAATTTCGTTGTTTCAAATGCAAAATACAATGTGTGATTTTTTATACATGTAGTAGCAAGAAAGTTGTGAAACTTGAGATGGTGAAAAACTAAGGTTTATATATAATAGAGAGCGTTAGCATCGCTAAAGGAAATTTGTTTGTAGGAGTTATTTTCGGTTTGTATTGCATTATGATTGTTTCCCCTTATATTACAGGGGATCTTAAATTTTCCAAATTCAACTAAGCAAAAGTCGTCGTTTTAACTAGATAACCACCTTACAAGTTTGCTTTCGTTCTGATTAATACTATTAGAGAGGGTGAAGTATGTATAAAGAAAAGAAAGCATAAAATATAGAATTATGGAATATACCTAGTATATATGTAGAATTTTAGTTGCCTTTTACAAGGCGGTCTGGGGAAGTATCAAACAATTTACCCTGTAGGAGATGTTGTCTCTTCCCAGTCTTACAAAAGCCATAGAGGTCACCTAATAAAAAAGATGTCACTCCATATTAGAGGAAAGGCGGAGCTTATTTCTTGTACACTACTTGGTATTTTATTTCATTAGCATCCCACCTTTTTAAATTGGGTGATCACTACCAAGGGGTAAACATGTAGTTATGTTTAAAACAAGGTACTCTTTGTATCAAGATACAAGTCAGGAAGGACATGAAATTACAATTCACTTTTTACACCTTTGTTTGGCTTTGGCACAACAGCCCTTATAACCAAGTTATGTACAAAAGAACCACAACGGCAAAGTTTTTTTGTGTTTCTGGGCTAGCCACACACTCTTGATGCTCCTCTCTGTTGTCATTATCAATTTGGAAGTGGTGTGATTGCAACTGACATTCCTGACATGATTAGGCAACTCTGCAAGACCACTTGGCACCAAACTGTGAGTTGTCCCTATTGTTATCTCCTTCCGTATTTGCGTCCCCTTGAAAAATGCTTACATAAAATGGACAAAGCAGAAGTCTGGCCGCGTGGCCTTGTCATCTGAGGTATTATAGGTTCTAGGAAGATTTGATGTGTTTGTGTGTGGTATGGTGAAAGGCACACAAAAATAGGTGGGAAAGGGAATTTCATGTAAACCCACAAGAATGTACGAAAAAGGGAAAATCCCCTTTTTATCTCTTCTCCTGTCTGATCTGTGTGTATTTTATTTTTTGCAAAAACCAAAACAAAAAACTTTGACTAACCTGCCAACTTTCTCCGATGTTGAATAGAAGTGAGTCTTTGAGAGGAATGCCGATTCGCTTCACGTGTGGGCTTTTTGATCTAGATTTCATATTGGAATACCAAAGCGCAAAGTATAAAACACCAGCGTATACTTCGCAGTCTAAATTTTTTTATGGTGACAATGTAGTGTCACAGACCCAGTACAATACAAGAGGGGAAAGTCGGAGAAAAGGTTAAGTTAAATTTTCCGACCCAATAACTTTTGAGGTGATGGAAGCATAAATGACATACAATTTTGCTTTATTTTATAGACACATTACCATTCCCTTCATCGTTCTGACGTGATCATGATTTCTGCAAATGGTTGAAAGGGATATTGGCTTATATTTCCTGTGGATATGGATCCTGTTCAATTTTTGATTGTGGTCTGCAATAAAAACATTTATTATTATTATTTATTTCTCTCTGTATCCATCAAACCGGAAAAAATCATTTCCCTATTTCCCTCTACTTAGCTACCAATGTTAAGAATGCTTGACTGGTTGAATGCTTTCTCCAATTTTGCAAGAATCTAAAATTGAGTCATCATAACATCACCGTTATTATCATCTCATCATTACCATCTCCAAATAAACCAAATCTTCAAGTATTTTTCCGTCCGTGTTTCTAGTTCAAGCGTTATGTTATACGCTGCCAACTGCCAGTGCATTAAAGGTTGACTCGGTGTCTGTTGATTCTGAATTCAGTATAGATTTGGTTTACATACGAGTTTTGTGTAAGTACCCGTTCATAGTACGGCTTCAATTTAAAGTAGCATCTGTCTGTGCCACGCAGATGTCAGCATTGCTTCACATTTTTTAATGAAATTGCTATTTGAAAATTCTAGTTTTTTAATAGGAAGGTAATTGAAGAAGGATGGTGGAAATACAAGCTCCTCAATTTTATTTGGGTTCCTAATTTGATGTACGCTGACATTAGACATGGGACACATTTTCTCCAGAGTATACTGCAGGTTTCTAATTTTCAACTTGAATTATCCCAAAAAAAAATTTCAAGAAACTGAATAGATAATTTAGAATTATCACTCCGGGAATCGATTACACACCAACGGAGATATTGAATGAGTAGTTAAAAGTGTTAAGAAGTAAAGAGTAGAGTCATGTACAGAAAAGATTTTTCTGAAACCGAGTAGGCAGTATATACATAAGTGTCCAAACGGAATCAGAGTTGATTTTACTCCTTGTCCCAAGGGAACTGTTTGGGAGGCTCGTGTGTGTTCTCCCCTTTAATGCACTCCTCTTCCTCTCCCCCACTTTTACTGCATATTTCAGGAGGACACATCGCTGCTAAAGTAATGGAGGTCCCATGTTGGAAATGTTTCCATTTAACTTGTTGTACCGATCGTGATCATGAGTTTATTTGGCAGCCTTGGATGAAACTTCATGACCCACCACGAAGATGGAAGTCCATTTTCAACTGACATTGTAACGAACAGAACTTGATTTTTATGGAATACTTTCAAACGCAAATATGTACATTTATTACCCCAGAAAGGGAAACGGTAGTAAATATTCAAATGGAACTATTTACGGTTCATTATAAAATAATATGGCATATGGTTCATGTAATATGGCATAAGTGCACAAATGCAGTTGCAGATTTCACTTTTATTTTACAGTTCAGTTGAGAATATTGTTAGTTATTATGATTGAGATAGGATAGGAGCTAAGTGCTGATTCTGCAAGAAAAGCAGTTGGACATTCATGAACAATAACAAGCTGGCCGGTTTAGTGTCATCTTGCTTTGCTCATTGTTGGGCAGTTGACAGTTGCCTTTCATCTTCTCCATTTAGAGTAAAATGCAGTAAAGCGGAATGTTGAACTATGATATGGATCCATAAAATTATGTGATGAGCAAGCACAAAAATACAATTTTAAACGAAAGTCTTAAAGGTCATATAATATGGCATTAAACTTTGTAGTAATGTATATAAACGAATGAGAATTCATACAAAAATAGATACTAAAGCACTTATTGCGTAGTACAATATTGAATGTCCCGCTTTGAAAAAAGCTTCGAAATGAATAATGTACAAGTACTTACTTTATATATCTCTCTCTTACGTCTCTCATCTTCAGTCAAATATACATAAAACAATTGAGCAACCAACAATAACAAACGATCAATAATTTTGTCGAAAAGTTCAAAACGAACTTATTTGCATGCAACCTAAAAAAGTGGATATACAGTTTAAAATATAACCTAGCTGAAATTATTTCAGTCTGCAGGATATGAACAAACGAGATTACCGAAATGCGACAAATATTTCATGTCAGGTCAAAAGGTTGTTTAAGTTCAAGTCACGCAAAACCAAACAATTGATTGAATCAAAATATTGTTAGAATGAAAGTATCTATTTCCGAAAATGTATTAATTTTCATTCTTGATATTGATCTGTTTTCTTCTTTCAATCTTAGCTCTAAAGAAATTTTGCATGTACGTGCCAACTTTTTATTTTCTTCATTTCTGTAGCATTGAGAGATCTGTATGATTCTCTCCATATGATGATATTTCATATTATTATTATTAGTTTACAGTTTGCATAAGTATAAAATCTTTATTCAAGCAGATGTACAATGTACATTATTGCGATGCGAAAATATGTGTTTATTCAGAATCACGACACACGACACAAGTCTGGAATTTGAGCTAAGCCGAGAGTGCTTTGTTAAGAGGCATACAAAAAACAGCCAGATATAAAAATTTCCATGCGTCCCCGTTCCAAGCTCTCTTGCTTTTCAAAGGAGTGAAAGAAAATCCTATTTTTCTCTTTTCTCGTATTCCTTTTGAAAAGCTCTCTATTTATTTCTCCTGCTTCCTCTTTTCTTTGCCCAGAGATAATGATATTTATCGCTATTTTGTACCCACACATATCAACGCTCTATTCTCCACCCAGGTTAAAAGCATTTTTTTCTTCCACTACTTCCTTCTTCCAAGAAGCGAAAAGTAAACAGACGCTCGTTTACGTACTCATCATCATTCATTCGAAATTCCCTTTCTTCTTTTTATGCCTACACATACATTTGTCCATATTTCTTGAGAAAAAGTGGATCTTTTTTTTTTGCGATGAGACCGCCAAGATTGTGAGATCAGAATCACAGTTCTTACTCTTACACACCCGACTCTGGATTGTACTCATGCATATAGTATAGCTGTAAAGATAATGTTGAGTGCTGACGTGACATAACATAAAAAAGATTCACAAGCACGTATAAAAAAGGAGAAAAGATGCATTTTGTTCGTATTTTTATTTTCATGTGTTGTTTCCTCTCTTTGCTACAAGTACTTTTTCATTCCGTTCTCAAAACATTTGCTTATTATGCTTTCTTCCTCTTTATAACCATCTGAATGTAAGTAGAACTTGCAAGTCTAGAACAAAAGAGAGCTCTTTGTTCAGTATTACATAATATATTGATGATAGCAGCAAAAAAGGAAACAAAATAACAAAGAGCTTGGATGGATAATGAGAAAAAAGCAGAGAAAGTAAATGAACGCGGAAGGAACATAAATGAAGTTGGGAGTTTGGGTTTGCGCTTCCTTAACCAGAATAAGAGACAGTCATGCTCTGGTTATTTTTCAACAATGAGAAAGAAAGTATTTTGAGACATTCGATGATATTGGGAGCGACAGAAGGATTTTCAGATTATTTCTTTGGCGTGGCTGCAATATTTCCATTTCCGACAGAGTACACATTTTCACCTTACCAAACACAATATTATTATTCCATAATCTAATTTTTTATTAATATGTATTCTTGATCCCTAAAAGCATGATGATCAGTTCTTGAGTACTTTGCTCTCCTGCTCTACTTTCCCCAAAGACATGAGATCTTAGACGAAACAACTATTTCATATAATATACGTTACTGGTATTAGGCGCGTTTGTGACATGTGACACGTAGTATGTTGAATATATTTAAGAACTACATAGTATAAGATGAGGTGCATATAGGTATAGCATATTGATTTCCCATTCTTCTTCATACCGTATCAAGTTTTCTCCTATTTCATGTACCTATACTACTTCAAGACTCGCTTCTTAACTTTACTTTTCCAACTAGTAAATATATGCTCTCCACTTGGATTGATTCGGATCTCGATTCTCGTCACCACTATAATTTCCGTGTCGTTATCTCATCTTTGGACAAAAACGTAGTCTCCATTTGAATGGGTATATATTGTTTGCTTCATTTTCTCCGTTCTTTTCTCCTTCCACTGTGCTATTCATTAACTTTGTAAAGAATCCATATATGAGGGACTCTTTTTCTGCTCTTATTTTGTATATCTGTACGTAGATCCAGAATATCCTTCATTCTAATCATCATTGCTGTAAATGTACATACGTGAACATAATGAGAGTTGTTTGTCAACTTTTACCTACAAAAAAATGTCATATCCAATCGAGGCTATCGTTGTCATCAATTGATCTTCTGTCTGCTCTGCTGTTTTTTTCTTTGCAAGCATTTTACTGAGTAACCAGACTAGACCTACACCCTACCTCAAATATGGTGCAGTCAGGGGGTCAATAATATAACTTAATTGGAAATCTCCAATAAAACTACACACATGCTGGAATTATGTACATACTTTGTGCTTGCACGACGAGAAGAAAGTACATATAGTGATTCTTTGAAACTATCATACGCTTAAAACAATATTGTGCCGATATTGCCGTCTGGTTGGCTGAGTCAACATTGGGATTCATTTCATACCTACCAAAGGAGTAGCACTAATAACACTGATCGTTATTAAGCTAGCCACCCTTGTGCCATTTTATTATTCCACATGATTCTAAACATTCACGTTTTCTTTTCCAATCTCGTGTCCTTTTTTCTTATTCGTACTTTTATTAAACTTTAACCACAAGTTTACTCTTTCACTTTTTGTCTCTAGACTTCCTCTCCTAATATTACTGAGGATTGGATATGGTTAAGCTTGCTTAACTCTCCGCAAACTATTTCAGTTTTGATGGTTAGCTAGTTTGAGTAAAATTTCAACCCGCAATGATAATAGGTATGCACTTAGAAAACACGTTTTCCATTTCTCCATCCTTTGTGTTTTAAAGCTTATGGTAAGCGGTGGTACATAATCAAATCTTGTAGGAAACCACTGTAGCACCCCGGCCTGCCGTGTAATAACGTTGTGTTAGAGTAATATAATTACTGCGGGTAGGTAGCACTTTTATTGCTGCTACTTTTTACTACAAATGATTATGATTATTAAATAGACGACAAGTTTAGTAATTACCTACATGACTACAGTTTCTGCCTGTCCGTTCATGATCTTATGGGGAAACATGATTGAAGAAAGGAGAGTACTTTGATTGTCAATTGCTGAATTTTCGGCTACGTTACGCTCGACTTTGTTGAGTGTATATGGTATTCGCTAGGTCAGTTTCTCTGTTCGTATTGTATTCAAAGCAACTCCAATCATAACCGTATATTCATTTAGGGATAAACGACATGTCATGCTCACTGCGAATCTTCTACATAGATTATTGCAGTTTTATGGAGAAACAAATAATTTCCTAAACTAATTCTATTGCAGACACTTAAGACAGTACAGGAGAATCCTACATCATAATCTCAAATGTCCGTTGTCATTATGTGGCATTGTCAAAGATATAAAAAGCGGACAGGAGGATTTTGCGTTAAAAACAACGAGCCAATAACATTTCACCTCCGCCCCTGCCACCCGCACTCGGATCGCAATCACAGCACTGGAGTTTCTTTCTTCTCCTTATTCTACTTCATTGCCAGTCCTTTATTATTTGAACAGCACTTTCAGCTTAAATTATCCGATAAATTGCACATTAACAGAAGCATTATGGGTTAAAAAGGCGATATGGTTTGCTGGTCTGATGGTGATGGTGTTGGTGCTTCGTTTAAGGTGGTATGCATTTTAGTCTCAACTTCAACTCCACCATATCCGTTCCCTTCCCATTTCTTCTCATCTCTAGTCCAAACCAAGGCAGAAAAAAGGAAAGATTTTATTCACCGTTCCACTCAACTTGAATATTATCATCATCCCTTCTTTTACTGCTATTGCTGCTGGTGTGCCCTCCTCCTTTAATTCTGATTCCTATTCAGCTTCAATATTATATGAGCCTTCTACTACTGCCTCTTCTCCTTTTTGTGAAAGAAGAAAGGAGAGAATAAATATTAGAAAAGTAGCCTAGAGCTCAGACACTTTTGCAATGATGGAACCCGTTTGTTAGTGTTAGTTGAGCTTGAGCTTCTCCTTGTTCAAAAAAAATAAAAGAGGACCGATGAAGAGAAAAGGAGAAAGTGGAGAATACTCATCCATCCATTCATAAGTAATCTTGGAGTAGTGTTTATGTACATGGGTTATATGGCATATATAATGTGTAGCAAGTGTATAAAATGTAGTAATAGCACAGTTTATAGATGCAGAGTATAAAGAAAATCAGAATGGGTAGTACTTTCAAGAGAAGATTACCATAAAATGCAACTTATTTGTCTAGAAAAACGAAACGAGAAAGGAGGAAGAAGGGAGATTTTCCTGTGTATAATATCCGGCCCATCCGATAATCATCATCATGCGAGAGAATAAATGAGGAGGAATCCAAAGAATTTTCCTAATGTTTCCACATGAATGCTAATGATTCACCACTTGAAAATTGGGTACGAGACGACCAGGCAAAGAAGACGAAGAAAGGGATAAAATGAGAGATAGAAAATATGCTGTTTGGAAAGATAAATCCGGAAGGTTGAGAGAAAAGAGGAAAAAGAAGACTTACCTTAACTTTTGTGTTTGCAGTCTTTTGTATTATCCAAGTATTATCTTTCTGGTGGTAGAATTAGCACAATATATAAAGTTCTTGAGAAAGGGAAACTAATGCGCGGCGTTTTTAAGAAAGGTGTTTCATGATTTTTAAGAATGTCTCGGCAAAGTTATTTTTAACCTTTTCATGATAAACCTATTTCTTTTATAGACGGGTTTAGATATAGGTTTTATGTAGAGAAATTATTCATGTTATTTACGTAAACATCACATCAAACTATACTAGTTTTTTTTTCCATTTCGTCAAGGTTAGCTTGCTTCAATGCACACACATTGTAGTTACATCTACATCATTCTTTTGTTGACAGTTGTTCATGATGTTGGCGGAAACTGTGATATGGTCGTGCGTTTTGACATTTAATGTGAAAGCTGATTTTTATCAAAAGTTTACAAGGTGACATTGGAGCCTGAAATATAAAGACCTACTCTAAATCAACTTCACAGTTGAAGTATTTACTGCTGAAAAGAAATGTCATTTTAATGCTACTTCATGAAATAATAATATAGGCATACAGGTTGCAAAAATCTTAAATTATAAATCACATTGCTGGAAACGTGCGAATTGCATTTCGATGACATAGTGCCTCTGCATTCATAAAGATTTTACCTGGAGGTGATGGCAGTGTATGACATACTAATAAGTTGCACGGACCTTCTTTATCAAAGGACATCAAATAAGCTGACTCTACGTTGTCGAGAGCCAATATTGTGCAACTCTAGACGTGAAATGTTTTCAAAGCATGCCATTCAAAAGTTATGAGTTCCGTATTGATCATGTTGTTGACAAAAATCGTATATAAAAAAATACTGGAAGGCTCTTGGCTCTTTTATTAGCTAGTCGAAGTATGAAGGAGTGCATACTGATCTAGGGGATGTCTGTCTCCCCGCAGTCCGTCACGCGATAGATTTCAATGGACTCAACGTGGAAAGCTCCAACTCTACTCTACCAAAGGGTAGGTGATTTCATTTGACGTAATTCGGCAATCTGTTTAAAGTGTTTACAATGACTGGTTTTGTTGTGCATCTCTTAAAAAAATATGTATTCTGGTCAATATCCCCGTATGCTTTACTGCATGGCTTTGATGAGCAGGAGAAAGTGACTTTCATCGGGATTGCTGGAAAAAGGACACTCTATGACAAGATCGCATTATCATAATAAATAAAAGTCTTTCAGTGGTGAGCTGCATGAATAATATTATGTAAACTGTGTACAGACACACATCCAGCCTCTGAAACCCTGTGTTTATTATTACATTTATTTGAAAACGCTTTGTTGTAAATAATAGAAATTCACCAAAATATGCTGTTCTATTCTGTATATGCTTCTCATGCTGTACTCGGTACATAATATATATTCCCATTTCTGAATTGAATCCTAGCCATCATGCATTGCAATGCGTCTTTTTTGTTACGCTTCTTCTCTTTATCCCTTGCTGAACAAAACGAGAATGAAATCCGCGATGAGGAGAAAAAGCAGAAAAATGAATCCATTCCTTCATGTCATTCATTTCATGTTTCAGCTTTGACTGTTCCTTTCACGCACAAGCTCTTCAATCCGATTTTTTGATACATTCTGCATCCGCCTAACTTTGTGTTTTTTTCTTTTTAGATCTTCTTCCTTTTCGTTTTTTCTCTCTGTGTTTGAGTGATTAGTATTCGGTTTGAGGCTCTCTCTCCTTTTTTTCTTGCTTTGCTTTCATCGTTTCATCGTCTTTTTGCCTGATGCTGCTATAATGCTGCTTTTGGTGCAGCTCTTCATCGTTCCTCTTTCTTCACTTCCTGCTTCAGCTTATTACTTTTGAATGCACATTTTTTGCGCTTTTTTTGCTATCGTTAGGGAATATATGAGATTTTTTCTGGAGTGTGGTTCTCTCTGGTGCAGAATTTTTTCCCTTGGCTTTCGCTTTAATGCCAGTTCAGGATTTAATTTTTGGGCTGGTGGCTCATTCGTTATTGCGTTCCTTGTTTCTGCTTCAGGCGGTGTGCTACCGTGTATTTTTTACCATAATATTGCGTTTTATCTATGCGTTGTATCTGTGCCTGCAGTTTTTTACCGACTTGTAGCAAAAAGATTTTAGTCGAAACAATTTTTATGTATTGTTTGGCTCTAAATATAACTTCTGACATTGTTGCTGCCACCAGAAAATTTTTAGATTTGTATATGCACTTATTATTTTTAAACAGTCTACTGAGAGAAATTACTTGCCGGCCTTGAGGACAAATAGCTTTGCTTACATTCCATTTTTTTATATTACATGTTTGCATAGATTGTATTTTAAGGTAGGTGGCACAATAACTATAAAACAAGAAGGTTCGACAAAAAGTATTTTCCACGAGTGTTAATACTTCCGAAAAGTGCCGCCAACACAACCTTAAAATTACCAAACTGGTATGCTAGTCTTGTTCCTGTTTCTTCGTCTGCCACCTCCTCGCCTTTTGTTCATCTACTCGTTTAAAAGATTTTGTATTACTTCCTTGACAGAAAAGGAGTAACTGTAACTAATAATAGTGCGACCTTATTGCTGCGAGTGTTACTTTCTCTGTGGTTTCATTGTCTATATGCCTGCCAGATAGTCATTAAGCATGTACGTTTTAACTCGTTTCTCTCTCAGCACAAACCTTTTTCTTACTTCTTACACTTTAATTCTCTCTTGAGCAGCTAGTTTTTATATACAGAGACTTTATATATGGCCATATGTAGCTGCTGCTGTGGTCTGCCCTCCTTTTGCAGTCAACATGATCGCTCGTTATCCCCAACAAAGTTACAGTTTCCCCTTTCTCCTTCTCTTCTCTCTAAATCTCTCTCCACACAACAATGTTTCCCCAAAAAAGGAGTAAAGTCAATTCATCTTCTTTTGACTTTGTTCTTTTTTTGCTGACTTTTGGGAATGATATGATATTATGATCCCACTTTACTAACTCACTACTACCACATGCATTACATAACATCTCATCTTGGAGAGACAGAGAGCCTGCTGGCTCCTCGTTTGAACTCTCTTTGCTCACAATCCTCTCATGACGACTCTGATGTGGATTTTGCTTCTTCAGTACAGTGGCAAAATATACAACGCTTCTTGCTTCCTGTTCTCTCGTTTTTTGCCTTTCCTTCTACCCATCTCTCATCCCTTTCTCTGGCCGGACGTGCAGCAGCACACCAACAAAAAAGAAGTTGAAATCAAGGGAGAATATCTAATGTCCCTTTCCTTCCTCCCTTTTCCCAGCACATCTTTTCCGCTTTCTTCTTCATAATTTACTACTAGTTCTAGTACTTCTCAACCGTTTACTTTGAAACTGGTTTACTCAAAAAACATACGTACATGACGATCATCACGATCACTTTTCACTCACCAAAACTAGCAGCACAGCATTTTCTCTAAAATGTAAATACAGCGGGAAAAGGAGTGCATGATTGCAGCCAAGTCATAAGCCAGCTATTGCCATGTGTTGTTCAACCAGAATATATTTTCTGTGCTCTGCTGCTTCTCTCCTCTTCCTAGAGCTTTCTTTATATCAAGACACGCTTCATAAATACATCATGGACAAGTAGGTACATATAGGTGCGTAGATATATTATATGGCATACATTCATAAACTGTGTACTGCAAAATATAATGATACATACAGTTATATAATTCAAGTGGCAGACGTTTTTTTAGTCCGTGGTGCAGTCCAAGGGAAACACGTTTGCTCCCCATATCTTTCCTCTTTCACTTGTGCGCTCTGCAGGAACTCTCTGGAGTAGTCAAAGAAATCAAATAAAATTGTCCATATATCTTTTCAACAGCATCACCAGAAGAGCCAAGAGAACTCACAACAAAGTCATGTGGAAGAGAAAAAGATGACGATGAAGATGATCGTGATCACGTTATGATGCAGTAGTGGAAAAAGAAGCAGGCATAGTTCTACTAGTCGTTTGGAAGTATGTAGTAGTAACACTTTTAAAGATGTACCATGTTCTCTGTAAAAAAAAGGAAAAATGATCTGAAGAAACAGAGCAAAAGGAAAAAAGGCGTCAGAGACCAAGCTCTACGCCAAGTCAGCAGGCCATGCTGGGAAATAATAATAGTGAGAGATGCAAGCTATATAGTCTACTCTCTAGACAAACTTTTCTGTTCATCTAGTACCCTAAGCATTGCAGATATATATGTTTATTGTAGGGAAGTTCTCTTCAAGTCAAAGTATAAACGGAGCGTATATAAGATATGTCGTTCTTTCTGGGATTTTCTTTGTATAGTTGGTTGCTGTTGTGTTGACGCTCGGTTTGGCTATGGTTTTGGTGGTAGTGCAAAGCATATAGGAATTCTAGCAAAAAAAAATTAAGCAAGCGGAGGAGAAAGAATAAAAGAATAAAATACAACAAGGAGAAAAGGAATTTTAAAGTCAGAATAGATATTATGGTGCTATATGGTTTGTTCCGGCTGTATGCATGCATTCATGCATCATCATGTCTCATACATAGCCTGGTCGTCATCCTCCCTTTCTTTTCCTTCTTCCTTTTCTCTTTTCTTCTTGTTAACTGGATCCCAACTAGATAAAGTGTAATAATAATATCTTCACGAATGAATACATTATAATAATATACCTACCAGCCACCATAATATAGAATTTTTCATAGAATTATTTTCAACTTTTCTTCAAACACTACCATTTCTGTAGTAGTCCTGCTTCTAATATTCTTGGCACCAATGTAGCCACCACCGTGCCAATTGCCAGACAAGGGAAAAGAGTCGACTCTCGGCCTATTTCCTATAAACAATCATGATATCATATTATTCTGGAAGACAAGGAAAAGTACAATGTAAAAGGCATTGACTATCGAGCTTGAGCCTCTTTATATCAGAACGAAGACGAGCAGCGGAAGCAAAAAACCAAAGACTTTTTTTTATTCCTCCAAGCCATTCATTTTGGTAGTAAGTAGTAGTAAGCTTAGGAGAAACTTTACTTTGTTTGCTTCTGGTGTTTGGTAGCATGTGGCATCATGTATAGCATGTTCCAGTGATTCATTTTTTTATGTTGTTGCTTGCCTCTACCGTGTTATAACTTGACTGATCACCATTTTCCTCATTTTCGTGGAGTCTCCAACTACAAGAGTTCGTTTTTGCCCTGCTGTTATGTTGTTGACTACGATGATAATCATGATGATCATGATCATAATGTCAGTAATATGCTCTGCTTTTTCTCCCTCCAAAGAAGGAGGAAACGGGGGAGAAAGAAAACGGGAAATTCATAAAAGTTCTCCCATGAATACTACAGTAGTAGAAGAAGAGGTAGTAAAATGGCAAAATATATTGTGCGTGAGGTGGTGGAAAACCGTTAGAAGTACAGACAAGACGTGATGAAAAGAGAGGAGCAGATATGGCAGTGATGAAAGTACCAGAGTGGAAATTGGCTGTATAAGAAAAAGATATAGTAAAAAAGGGATGAAAAGTATAAAGAAATACTGACAGAGTCATAGTCATAAGAGCTGAACCCCATAATCAGCAGCAACATCGCAATCATCAGCAACGCCAGTTTTGTTGTCGTCGTCGACCATCCTTTTTTTCCACCACTACCGCCACCACCACCACTGCTGTAATCATCAACATCAAAACATGGAGTTGTTCTCGGCGAGATGATAAATAAAATGATGCTGCTGCAACTCCTATGTGGAAGCTTGTATGCATTGTACCTTTCTCTTTGGGAAAAGCTCGTTTGTGTTGATGCATTATGTTATGAGTGATGCTGATGAGTAAAACGACAACATTGGTAGAATTATCGTTGTCATAATCACCATCGTCCTCTTTGTCAGAGGAACCAGCAGTCAAGATTGTAAACGTGGAAGGAGAAAAAGCACGTGATGTGTAGCTGACTGAATGCACAAATACACATAAAGCTCCCACAATCTACTAAAACATACAAAATGAAAATTATCGCAGTCTTCTTTGTTTCTGCATGAATTCCTAGTGTAAAAGTATAAAATCCTGTGAATCCACAGGACCTTGGAACTTTTCTGATACTTTTTCCATGAGAAGAAGCGGAAAGTTTAATAATACCGGAGAAATGTGTAATGCTCACTAAATGTTCATTTCATATAATCCTCCTACCCCTCAAAACAAAAAATAACCAGACAGTATCATCTCATTCCACGTCCTTCTCTCGACCTAGGCCATGCATCACCGTCATCGCTCCACTATCATCGCGGTTGATGAGCATTATGAAAAAGTAAAATGGTGTGGACGCGAGAAGCTATTTTATGACTTTGTGCGTGCGTGTGTTTTCATGTACTTGTGTTCTTATGTGTTGTACATGGGGAAAGGAAATGTTTCCGAGTGGGATTTTGATGAGGCTGCACAATTCTTTTTTGTACATTTGGCACAAAGAGATGCTGAGACGAGATGTGAGAGAAGAGAAAGTGTTGTATAGGTTGTCGTTGGTTAGCCACATTGTAATATAGTGCTATCGTTGACTGGCTTGATGGAACGGGTGTGTGTGTGTTTGTCTGTGTAGTAGGTTTCTGTTTTGTTGTTGCCGCCACTAATGCTCTTGTTTTTCACAGCTGCATAATATGTTTTGAAAATGTAAAAACGCTATTGGCAATATTATGTTAGGGAGGTATACACACAAGCATTATTTTCATCATCATCAGTTCCCTACATTGTTTGTTTTTTTTCAGGGGAAACGAATGGAGGAGAGTTTTAGCCGGATTGGACAGGTCAGAATGGGAAGACCTTATTGGAAAGTAGAAAATTAGAAAGTGAAGAGGGTTCAAAGAGAAAGTTGTTGTAGGTTTGTGAAATGAAAGTGGAGAAGGTTTTATTTGTCTAGTATGCTGCTGATGGTGGTGGTGGGTGAAAAACTGCAGGGGAAAGTTGTTTCCCACGATCCCACGTCTCTGCTCTTCTCAATAAGTCTCTTTTGATGAGAATATCACGTTGAAAGCTGATGACATAGTTGGCTATCTGCATTGTTGATTATTATCGCAAAGTTTTGAAAGGCTAGTGAAAGAGATTCATTTACGGGGGAGCTTGGAAGCATTGTAAAAGAGATACGGAAATTACCTACATGTATACGACATTGGAATAAATTGCTTATCACTGCGTGTCCTTAGATTGAAAGCCAGCATATATTTATGGCATTATCAGTTTCTGAAGGGAATATCCTGATCATACGGGAGACTATCCGACCAAATATCGTTATTTCTCCTCCTGCGGCATTTTTATTTAACCAGCCGTATCCATCCGGCTGACAGCCACATTCATGGATACAAACTCACATATCGTATTCCCTTTTTAGTTCTTCTCTCTAGCATCGCGGTCAGGACCAGCCACCGGTAATAAATTCGTGTGGTCCACCTTCCTGACGTTTTCTTCACTTCTCCATCATCATAGGAGCTAGAAACCCTCTCCAAGTTTCCAACTGTGTAGATATGTGAAGTGTATTGCATATAGAACAGGTCAAACATTCTCATTCATTTAATATTAAAATTTATGTGTGACCGCAAACATTTCATTTCGAATTCTCTAAATTCCCCACTTTAATTGTCAATACTACAGTAGAGTTTCATCGCACACACATATTATTATATAATAGATGCTTTCCCTGCATTCACTACGGATAAAATGAAATGTGCAATTAGGTCTTTCGTTGTTTGATGGTAATGATGGCAAACATCAAACAAAATACACACCACACAGCTCACTAAAACATTTATTTGCTCTGTAGTTGTTGTGTATCAACACAGAGAATCATGATATGAGAACAAGCATCATACGTATGTACGTTCATATTATGATACTCAACTAGAAAAACTCTTATAGTATGTTACTGGACCAAACACAAATGGTCACAATCATTTCCACCCAGAGAATCGAAATAGGAACGGAAAAGAGCCAAGAGAAAATGATTCGATTTCCTCTAGTGTGCAGTACTTATACCACATACACAGCTCACTCAGATCACAACACCCATCACGCTTTTATATCCTTCTAGGTTACGATGTAACCAACCATCTCATCATATAATTTCATTATACATACAACATCCCAAAACTAAAACTCATCTTGCCTTCTTCTGTTCTTTGTCAGCAGCAGATAAAAATAATAAGCTTGTGTCCCACTGGCTTCCTGTGTGATTCTCTTGTAGAGTTGCACAGACACACACAATTGTAAAGGGAAAAAACAGCATGCAGAGAATCAACAGAGAAACTATAACCATATGTGTATACGCATGCAAGGCAAAACACAAGCCAAATTTTTATTCAGTTCCCTCTATTTCCAAACACCAAATAGAAAGTATATTATTCGAGAGTGCACTGCAGTGTGCAGTTTCAAATCTACAGTTGTATTCAGTACCAGCGACGCCACACCAACAGAAACTTTAAGACTCTGCGAGTCGTCATCTTTACTTTCGCTGATGGCTTGCTTTCCCATCTAATATTATGTAGATATGCTAGAGAAAACAGAGATCTTCTTGCAGCAGCATAATAGAGAAGGGAAATGCACCATACTTAAATATGTAAGTATATAATTTAGAATATATAATACAAAGCGTAAGAATGAGTTGCTTACACAGCGGTATACAACATAAGCTTCCTAGTGTGCTCTACCGCTACAACACAATATCTTCTGTCTATCCAATTCACCAGTTACCAACCAAAAACCCGGGGAACCAGCAAAGCAAACCAGTCACTATCCACTAACTACCCGTTTCTCTCATCCATGTATATATGTAGATGTGTATAGAGTATATCTATCTATTCCACAAAATATATTTCTATAATGTATATCATGTCATATTATATACCTATCTGGAACAGATACCCACACGGCTTCCCTACTTCATACAAACTCAAAACAGGATATACTCACTCTACTGCTGCTTCAACTCGGTGAGTTTGCTAAAGCCAACATCCAAGCTCAAAGCTTGAAAACTTTTTTTTTTTGGAAACAGCATCAGCTTTTCAGTGAGAGAAAAAGCTCCTTTGCTTGGCTGAATGCTACTACTACTACTGCTGATTTACCAGGATTCTCTGGGATTCTCTAGTTTTGCCTCTGTTCTCCTGCTATACCGTCTCCACCACAGTGCCACTGTACCGCACAACTAACAATGGAAGCTGATTCTCTTCTGTCTATGATATAATGCTTTACTTTCCTTCACAGGATTCACTTTTATTCCAACCAACTCAACTCTCTCTCTCTCTCTCTCGGCTTGATTTTTCCCAACTTTCATTCCCTTCCCACTTCTATCGTAGTTCCCCTTTTTAAACCCAGCAACCAGGTTTTACCACACAGAGACACACGCTCAGCCAGCTCCAGACTCTAGACACATACACGTAGTTATACCTTACGAGATTCTCTTTTCTCAACTCTTTTCACTCACAACAACATCCCATTTCCTCACTTTCCCTGCATACCGAGGGAAGCCAGCGTGTGAGAGTGTGCCATACCATTCCAGCACCAGTATCAATACCACACCACCATATCAACCGTGTATACTATTCCAATGCCAGAAAACCGGGCTCTTCGTCGTTTTCCCTTCTGATTGAGATATAGAGGAGGCCAAACAACCAACATTCAAGTCACTACGGAGTCAACTTCCTCTCCGAATACATCTTTCTCTCGCTTTCTCTCACGTTCACAGTACTCATTCGCTCTTTCAACAACTAATACTCAACCTCTTACTCAGCAACACTAGACGGAGACGAAAAGCACAAGTCAGTCTCACAAAAAATAATAATAATAGTCCAACTACTACAAACCAACATCATAACAACAACCATAATCATAACTACACACTACGACTTTTATAAACACATAAAAAAGTGTAACTCGACACTGGCTAAAATACCTAGAAAATAGTTGTACAAGCCATATAACAATAACCAAAGTATCAACAACAACAATAATAATAGCAAAACATAACAGAAGAAAAGAAAGGAAAACATCATCATAATCCCAGCAGCATATATATATACAGTTTACTACGTACACATTTCATTCCACTTTTCTTCATTGCTGACAAGATAAAAATATAGCTTTTCCCTCTCATCCTCATCTTCACATGGTCTCTCTGGTCACTCCTCTTGGATTACACACTCACTCAGTTACCAGTTTAGTAATATCACTTTTACCATCATAAAACAGCAAAAAAGAAATAATAGAAAAAATACTAAAAAGTTCACACTGCAAGAGAAAGAGAAACTACTCGAGTAATATATCGTAAAAAAGAAGAAAGCCATTTTTGCCATTTTTTCTCTTCTCACACTCATTTTTTCCTCTCAACAAACAAACCGTCATCACATCAACTTTCATCACTCACTCCACTACTTAAATTTGTTCTAAACGAAGAGTTCACTTTACGATCTTCCTCCAGAAAGAAAACTGTAAAAAAAGAAGACTTCCTTTCCATTGACTTTTCCGTTGTTGCAGTTTTACTTCTTGTGTATTTCAAACCTCTCCATTTTTCAAAGTGGAGAAAGCAAAAGAGGAAAGTAATATTTGTTGCAGTACTGACGTACGTGACGTATGGGAAGTTATTTGTAACAAAATATAGCCCGTCTAGAATTCTCGAGTTCCATGTTTCTCATCTTGATGATTTGATATCCTATCCGAACCAACCTCGACCTAACCTTTATAAGCACGTGAACCACTTTACTAGGACTTTCTTCATACAATAATAACAACTTTTTGAAGGATTCAAATAACAACAAAAACAAATAAAATTTTAGTGACGCACATGGACGGAATCATTGCTGTATTAAATTATTGATTGAAAGTTCCTATGAGAAAAAAGGAAACATTTTAAAATATTGAGATTACACAAGTGCACATACAAGAATACCCTTCCAGGATTAATATAGAATTGGAGTGGCAGCTGGTTTGCTGATCTGATTTTCCTGTCAAGAAGGGAAAAGTATAATATACACTCAGTATAGGTAGCTTCCGAGAAGTATTGATCGTGAAGAAAGAAACATTTCTTTAGTCAGATTTGGTCCATCTGTTTCCTCTTTCCGGTTCACTGCATCACAATCATCAGTACCGATCATCATTCTCTCTTGAAGTACAACACGGAACCATCTTCTTCAAAGGGCTCTTCTTACGTTTCTTCCTAAACAAACAAAACTACAGTCTTTGAAAGACGTTAAATAAATAGCGAATGCCATTTTTCTTCTGGTTCCATGAGAAAATTGCAAAAATAGTCAACACTGAACAAGGAAGAACACGACGACGAAAGCAGCTCGAGACAAGAGGTCGATATTGACAATTTGACTTGCCGATATACACAAGGAGAAAAAATATTCCAAGACCTGGTAAATCCTCTACTTGAGTACATTTCTTCAGAAGACATTCAGGGTGACAACGTTCTCAGCCGACAGTCAAGTGTGTCTTTTCGCACCAAAAAAGGATAGCATTTCTGGTACATCCACAACAAAAGCCGGTTGTCGGTCGGTCGTTGATCGGCAGTTCAGGTTTTCTTGAATTCAAATCCCACGAAGGTTTGGAGAAAGTTGTGCTCCTGTACACACTTCTGTTTTTTCTTTGCTTTCTCTTCTATTTTTAACGGATACATTGACAACACAGGGGAAAACCATTCTCTGAACGTTTCTCTTCTTCCTCTTTCACTGTCATAGTCAAATAAGTAGTGAAAGTTTGAAGATTTCACGGAAAAGCTTCAAGTGTATTTCCCAATTTTCCAAGTGGAAATCCTCCTCTGCAAAACCTTAATTTGTATTTGAAAGGACATCAACAAACTCTCAAGCCCTTGCACGAGTTTGAGAGTGTACCTAAATCAAAAAGAAAATCTTCCACTTTCTCCAACTTTCTTCGTAAATCATTTGGCTGATCCGCTTCGACATAAATGAATTTAATCAGAAGCATCAGGAGCAGCCAGTGTACAAAAATTTACGCTGTTATCGTCAAAGTCGTCTTGTAACTTTTATCCTGTACAAGATTAATTGCTCCCATCTCATTTGAAACTAAATTGCCATCCACCCTTAAAGAGAAAGTTGTTTTTTACCGTGTAAGGTTATTTTAGTGGTGCTCTATTAGTCGTCAAGTTGTTCGTGATCTACCTTCTTCTTCATCATCTTTCAATTTAATTCCCTTTCTTCACTTGATTAAAGTGAAGCAAGTCAAGAAGAGTCGAAACCGGAAGCAACCCTTTTATAGTGCTCCTCTTCTACTTCTTCTCTTCACCGTCAAGACATAATATTTTTTATTGCTTTACTGCTACAGCTGAGCTCCCCATATCGTTGTTCGTAATAAAAAAAACCTTCTACTCCTACTTGTCTCGATTTTCTTCTCGAGAAGTCAGCAGGCTGAACTTGCTAGCGATGACGCTCACCTCGTTCCCGGGTGCCTTTTTCTTGGTCTCCGCTGCCATCACCGTCCCTGTTCTCCTCATATTTGCGTAAGAATCAGAATAGAATATAAACGAACCTCGTGGTAGCATGTCTTTATGTTTCATATGTATATCTTTTCGCAAGTAGTACTTTTTTTGACAGTTTGCATCGCAATTTCATATATATCCCACCAAGCCAAGATCATGTATACCATTTTATATTAGTCTTATGAACCTGAATAGTGGTGGTGCCCGTCTACGCCATCCATGTCATGTCTTTGTCATCATCTTTTGTATATGATGTGCATACAAGTATATAGCGCTTTTGATAACAGGTAGTTCACGTAATGGTTATGTTGTAGGTATATTTTTTTATTATTATCTCATATCGCTATTTTCTCCACTCTGCTTTTCTTATTTTCTTTTCTACTTTGCTCTCAGCAGTTCACTCATTCACAGTGAATGAGTTCTACTTCTCCGGCCTAGTTGTGTTTTGTTGGATGTTCTCCAGTAAAATTTTATTGCATCTCATCACCACGTCTCTCTCTCTCCGTTTACTAGTGTGGCTACCTAACTAACCATGCACATAATATTATACCCATTGCATGATGACTTTGGTGGAGGGTGAAGCCTCTTTGCAGTCAATAATATAGACTCCGTATATGCTGTAGTGTCGTGGAGAAGCCTTCCGCCAACAAATACTGCTTCAGCCAAATTTCAAGCATTCAAGCATCCGTTCTATATACTTTAATCACATCAAATGCAAAGTCATCTTCTTCGTCATCCTGAATCTTCTCTACCGCTTGAATGAAGATGCTCCCTCATTTTCTCTGTCGATTCAGTGGGGCTGGTTTTTTTCTGTAGGAAACTCATGAAGATGGGACGAGGACACATAAGCTATCATGCCATACGAAAATAGGACATTAATGGCAAATAGCAGTTTTACTAGCAGCTACTTCTCTTGCAGAATAAACTGAAATTGCAAAGGACCACATAAAATGTTTAGTAGTATATATATGCGCACAAGTGGGCTAGCGAATATTCTCTTGTCGTTTTCATTATAGGTGGCTTAATGCTCGGAGAAAAGTTTAAATGAGATGAATAAGCCGTTGCACATAACTTTTGCACCCAGTTCTCCCCTTTTCCCTTTTGTTTCATTTTCTCGACATGGCTCAGTGAATACAAAATGAGGCGAGCTTTTTTGGACGAGAGATTAAAAGCCATGATGACAAACTTCATTCCAAATTGTGATCGTGAGTTTTCCTTTTATTATGGCTTAATAGCAGGAATATGTGGATCCTTCAATTCCACTCTTTTGACATTGGCATCTTATTTTCTCTTTGCAAAATTTGGAAAAATCAGCCGTCGTAAGGATGTGATGAAGGTGGACCTTGAATCCCAAAATAATTGGCAGTTTTTTAGACATTAGTCAAGGAAATTGGTGCAATAGTCAACACTCAATATTATTATTTCCTTTAAATCCTCAAGCCAATTTATGTTTTGACTATGAGTTTCGAAAGACTAAAGAGAAACAACATGAATTACATCCATCTAAGAAGTACAACGCTTTCACTACAAAGACCACGTCTAGTGTGCTACTTTTAATACGCTTTAGCAATCAATATGGAAGATAATGTGTTTCTTGGAGACCATAAGACCAGCTTTTTCGCTTAACTTTTCCTTTCCTATTTGTGGAAAATTGTAATTTCTTTCCATTATCGTTGTTATGTATTGTCCTTGCCAGCTTGCATTACTAATTTCTTGTCCTTTCTCTTCCATTTTCTTCCATCTATCTATTAACCGTAAGCCTTTGCTTTGTTTACTACTTAGTAGACGTAGACTTTCAAGTCAACCTCCGCATCCAATCTCATTCTTCTATTGTCTCTTGTCTCTCTCTCTCTCTCGGTGTTTGTGTTTCCCTTCTATTTCTCTGCGTCTTGTCCTATCCGTCATTCGAGTCACTTCGTATTAATATTTGGTTAAGTTTTCTAACGCAAGAATAAAAAGGTTGCAGCGTAGTGTGTGGTACACGAGCTGTATGGATGGATGACTTGCTGGTAGATTGGATTGGATGTGAATGAAGTGTAGGAGCGCGAATCAAGGGAGAAGGAAGCAATTTGAATAAGTGACTTAAGTGAGCGGGAAAAAGGATGAGGATTGGAGAAGAGTGGAAACTCTAATAAATGCCATTTTACTGCAGAATTTGTGGTCTAGTAATGGTACTACACGCTACTCTATATGAGAGCTTTTCCTAGCATTGAATACCTTCATATATTTACCCACCTCCGATATTTTTCACCAAAGTTTGGAGTGGTGGCAAAAAATTATTATTGGATTTGATAAAAATGACACGTTTCAGTGGAGCCAACGAATTAGGAGAAAGTGGGAACAATAGAGACTGGGATAAAATTGAATGTCGGAGTAAAAGCATCATAGCTGTTGTGATCACTAGCTTTATACTCGCTTTCAATTTTGCAGTTTGCTTTCGTCTCACTTGTACGGTTATTTTGTGCGGTATGGTGAAAAATTGGATGGGAAACGACGCACTAAGAATTCTGAATAACTTCCTTAATTTCTTCTGGCATAACGAATGCATAATAAGCTGAAGAAGATGATCAAAACAGAGCAATGAAGTAGGGAAACGCACGAGGAATAAAAGAAAAGCAGAATTTTTGGGTTAGATTGCATTTTCCGTCGTTCCTTAAAATACAATAGAATGTAAATTTTCTGGTATGTATGCTAGCGCCACATCACAAGTTATTATTTTGCACATTTGTTCACGTTTACTAAATCCAATATTCATGAATAATGTATTAAGCAAAGAGATTTTTATTTTCATTTGTCTTGTGCCTTCTTCCATAGACTGAAATTCTGGGTTTTCAGGGGGACGAATTTCAAGTGGTAGTTATTACATTTGAAGCTTCGAATATAACTCGAAATTGATGAAAATTACAATCCATAAATAATAAAGTATCATTTGTCACTGATGAAGATGATGCGACAAAGTCCATAGACTGATGATGATGTTTTTAGTCAATAGCAAATTAGTACGGCTGATGAAGCAAGATAACAAAGTTGAGTCTAATGATCAATTCCTATTCCATTCTACATCTATACGCCCACACATGTCGACACCACTTGTCTTTGTCTTGTGTGTGTTTATGAAAAAAAAACAAGACAAAGTCAAGGATGGAAAGCACGAAGAAAATAGACTTTTGAAACATATTAATAACAGTAATGAGAATGTTAATGATGTGAGCATCGAGCATATCAAGTGACATATTATTAATGGACATGAATACAGAATTTTTAGCGAGAGACACTACTGTTCTATAAGTTTTGGACTCTGTCTCCCTCACTTTTTATCCATTACGAAAGTTGACTGAAACGTGAGTCGAGTAGTTGCTATGGATGATGATGATGTTGGTTAGCTGGGCGTAATGAAAAATGCATTAAGAATGAGAGTGGTAAGTAGAAACAGGAGCGAGAAAATCAGAAATGTCATGTTTCTTGTTATGTCGTTGTTTTGTCGAGTTTCTTGTGTAGAGAATGAGAATAGGAACAAGGATGTGGAAATTTATTCGTGGCCATCAACCAAAGCCATATCAAAGTCATGCGACGACGTCGCACCACAAGATCAAAACTTGCTAAAGAAAACTTTTCCCTTTTTTCGTTTCATGGTATACATGCTTGTGTTACTCTGTGTGTTCGTGTCGCGGAGAGAAAAGTTGCTTGATGATGACAACGACTAAGATGGTTTGGGTGAAGGGAAAGAAGGTAGCAAAAGGCAAACTTTAACCTTTTGTACATTACTTCACATTGGATTTCGTGATGATGATTATGAGAATGTCATACATTTATTATTATTATTACTTTCTCCTGGATACACTGCTTACATAATAGATACTTCACACACATTGCAAAATTCATAGAGAATTTTCTCCCTTTCTTCTCTTCCCTGCTCTACATCAAAATTAGATGAATGAGAATTATGAGCAAGGAAAATTCACATTTACCGAGAAAGAGACCTCAAAAGTTCATATAATATGCTTACTAAAGCATGTATACTTAAGCATGTGCTGCTGCAAGTACTAAGTACTAATAATAATAGCATAAATTCTGGGCGACATCATAGAGTTTCTCAGCATTGTACACGAAAAGGGAGAGTAAAAGTTATTCCATCAGTTATATGGATTGGGTGGATAAAATTGTGAAGGGAAACCTTGACAGATCGATGATGCTCTCTCTCCTCGCTTCCTCTTTCTCACAGTCAGTCTGGCGACGTGCTTGTCGTAATTCATTACATCTTTCAAATCCCATATTCAGCACAAGGGGCACTACACCAACTAGCCCATACACTCTATGTGTCGAGTACGGTACCTACATCAATCAAAAGGTACTCCTATAAGGAACATTATCAGGTCTGGTATATATGATATGTATATGCATTTGTTGTGAAACTAATGGAAGGGAAGCGTTGTTTTGTTGTTGAGGATGATGATGGCGACGAGAAAATGATGGAAAAGCACAGAGTTGCAATATAACACGAAAAAGAAATTTTCTCTTTTTTTTGGCGAAAAAGTTCTACTTATATCTTGCTCTTTACGCAATCATACCTTTTGCCATCAAATCCAATCACGTAACAAGTTTTTTTCCTCAGAAAACTAGCAACCTAGAAAACTTTTTTGGCCTACAGTAGAGTACCACCGAAAATGATGAAATCATTATCCCTTTCTCTACTTCAAAAACAGTGATCATGTTGCATGCCTCAATAAATGAAGTCTTCTATATTTAGCCCTCAGCATACAAACAATTGTTAAAAATGTATGCGTCTAACACATGACACGAGTAGTATACATACATAACTTATGTTCGCCATGTTTGTGTCACTAATTACAACTACCCAAATCTAGTGTTCTACTGTTACTAATGTTATGATTATTATGACCATTGTGCACACACATTATATCATCTGCGTTGGTCGAAGGCTTGCATGCATGCATGATTCAGGTTGGAGCAGAGAACCCTGGTTTTGTAAAATGACTGAGGAAATTTTATTAATTACATGTTGATTAAGGGCATAATCCCCAGGCCGCAGAGAGTTGAGAAGGCTGCAACTCGAACCACAGTGGAGAGTAGCTGTGTAGTAAAGAGTAGTAGCTTAACTACATTAATATTATACTTTTATTAGACCTTTTCCAAGAGCACTTTTCTGTTAGGCTTCATTTCGCGGATCCATACACCAGCTGGAGGCTGCTGAAATTACCACCAACTTCCACCACCATATAGACTTGCTAACTTCTTGCTAAAATCATGAAACAAAGCCAACCAAGCCACACAAACCGACCACATTTATAAACATGTTCACACATCGTAAACGCTCATAAAATGCACAGCATAGTTTTGAATGAAAGAAAAAGACTGGTGTGCTTATTCATGATCTAAAGAAAGTCTGTTAACTACCAAGTAATTAAATTCAAACTAATACCTAGTTTTGTGTAAGGTGTTAAGAAAAGTAGTGTAGAAGTTGGCAATCCTTTATGTCACAGTTTTCTATTGAGTATATGATTTTAGCAATGCATACTTCATGTTAAACAATATGCATATCTGTTCAAACTTTCTGCGTTGTTTTCTTAAGTAGATTATGCAACTTGTGATTTGTTGGAAGTTAATTAGAGCTACGGGTATTTCAACTTTATTTGTCCAAAAATAATTCTCAAGGACCTAAATTAGATTGCTTAAAAATATCTACAAAATTGTAGAGACAGCCACACACGCGAACAGTGTAACCTAAAGGCATCAATAAAAGGGCGATAGAGAATGGAGAAATTATCACAACAATCATTTTAAAATGTCAATATTTCTAGCAAGTGATCAAGTTTCAACATTAGCATTTAGCCTGCTTGACTCTTATGAATGATAAATATTACATAAGTACGTATAGCTATTATAAGTTTTACCCTTTTGGATGTTAAAATAATCGTACTGTGTTTAGCTTAGCGTAATGTGTGCTACATTTCATTTCCCATCTGCTTTGATCTTGCATGTATTTCTCTGCAGGCCAGACATTATACGCCTGGTGAGAAGAAGAGCAGTGGAGAGTAAAACGAGGGCAAGACTAAGGTTAAATGTTAAATGGGCATGGAACGCTGGGAATGTCTCATATTATGCATCAGTGAGCACCACTTTACTATTAACCCATACACGCCGCTAACACTGATCCCTATAAATATGTAGTCCTAGAACAGAAATATACCTACGTATCACATAGGCATACACATTTTGTGTTTTATAAAATATAAATGGATTTTATTGGGTTTCCTCGTACCACACTACAAATTTGTTTTACTACCTCGTTTGCCATGACCTGGCTTGGTGGCTTTGGCGTTATTTTTCTTTATACATATTTATTTGCTTATTTATTGCTTCCAGTAAGATACACAAGTATGTATTGTAATCCATCTATATAAATTTACCTGTGTATCCCTACCTCAATTTCTCCAGATATTTTATTTATTATTTCATTTTGTTGTTGTTATTTTTGCAGCTGGTTCTACTGGCAAGTGAGGAAGGAACAGTCGGAAGACCTGAAGCAGAGTTTGGCAGATGAAGGGGAGACGGGTGGTGGTGATATATTGAATTTGGATGATGGAGGAGACTCTACGGATTCGGAGGCTTCTGGCACCGCAACGCCGGAGCATAAGGAGCGATACTAGGAAACACCAGGGAGAAAAGCTACTACTACTACAACGACAAAAACACATGCATACGACTTTTAAGAGAATCTCCAGTTTCATACAAGACAACACCTTTATCTATCTATCTATCTACCTATCTAATAAAATACTAGAAGGGAATGAATAAAAGATAAAAAATATACTTATGTCAATATATATATAGAAGTATAAAAGAGATAATGTCGAAATCGAAGGATTTTCTTCTTTTCCTTCGTGTGTAAAATTCATAGAAAACGAGAAAGTCAGAGACACTCACACAAACAACAGCTTTTTTCACGGCTCTGCACACTCACACACAGCATCTTTGGAAAGAAACCAATCATCTCGACCATATTGTTCACGTAAGTAAACCAAACCACTGGCACATGCAATGCATGTCGTGTACGTCGTGTTATTTCTGTCACCACCAACAAATGGAGAATCCATATTATAGATTTTTTTGCACAAATGGAGGAAAAAATATTGTCCACATGATAGACCACATGTGGACATCTTATTACTTCACTCACGATGATGTCGTTTTTGAAAGTAAAGAAAAACCAGATAAAGTGGACGGATGAGAATGTAAGATGGAAAAAAGTCTTGTAGATTTTCTACTTTATGCTACTGCTGTGCTGTATCGACATGGGCGAAATGAAATAGTAGATTGATTGAGAAGTGTCGTCGTTCTGTTGTAGTAGTCACGAAAATTGAAGTATTTTTGCTTTCCCTTTTTTATGCGAGATCATTAAAGTTTTAGAGTAGTTGTGAGCATAAGACGAAAGAGAATCGCTCATCTTAACTTGTTTAGTAGGTGTGTAGAGAGCGATACAGAGTAACAAATTATTTAAGGGATAAATGTAATATCTAGACTTTAGACACGCGTGCAGGATGAAAGAAGCGTTTCAAAAAAGCTTTATTATTCGGACATTTGTTTACAATATGAAATAAATCGGGATTTTTTGAATTTACATCGAATTAGTATTGTTTATTGTCATACTACAAAATTTCACTCATAAAATTGTATACAAAAATGATAAATAGATAATTTATTATGCAAAATTTATAACAAAGAATTGTCGATGAATGCTGATGATTCGATACAATATATTTGATATTGATTATTAAACGTTATTGTGTCTAAAATGTAGTGAAAAAAAATCCAAAAAAAACTTGCAAGGTCGAAAAATGAATATAAAAAATTCACTTCAACTAAACTATTTACAAGTATATTACTGGTATATATAACACATATATTAATTTACCTTATACGAATCACAAACTCTTATGTCTATAGTGAATAAGCTACTTAAACTTATCTATCTAAATACCTAGAAACTAGTGATTGAATGAAAGAACGATGATGATACACGGTGAAAAATTTATCTGTCCAAACCAAGAAAAGAAACCGATCCCCGCCTCTCCTTCTTTCTACTCTTTCATTTAATCATTGTCTGGATTTTTTGTCTTTTCAACTCTTTCTTGATGACAGGAGTGAATGAATCTTGTTTTCTTCTTTGTCATTCTTTACCTTCAAGTAAGAAGTTTAACTCTGTTATCTGTGCTAAGCTGATGCTACCAGCATTCGTAGTATTAATATAAAAGTTTTGACTGTTTTACGCGATACAGAAGCTCGCCCACATTTTATTTTCGAATGAGGATTACACTTTCTTTTTGCGTCTGAAATTATTGATGTTTCATATTACTTGGATCCTATAGAAGTAAGTTTTTAAAGAAGTGCGTAGTAATTTAGTTTGATGAAGTATTTCCGAAGAAAGTACGAAATCTCTCTGATGTTAATTATATTTTGAATGAAAGGAATTGACATTTTTTCCCTTGCTTCAGCACAACATATACTTGGTTTTGTAAGCAACGTAGTTTAGCTGTTTGCACTTATCTAGAGCAAGTTCTGAAAACTTGTAATGAGATTGGATAAATAAGTTTTACTTTGTGATTTCTTGGTACTTGAATAATTTTAATTGTTTATGTATTTACTTTTACAAGTGTAAATGTACAGGCCACTACAATTATATTAAGCTACATCTATAAATTATACGTGCCATATAAATGTAATCAATTATTGCTACATGTTATTATTCATTGTATCGATTTGTACATGATTGGATAAGAATACATTTACCTCAACCTCTGCACACAAAACTCAATCAAGCCAAAGCGAAGTGAGAGTATACACGGGAACTTGTAAACAGTGTAAATGTAATAATGGAATTGCATTTAAATAATAAAATGTAATTAGTAAAATGAAACTTTAAATGCTGATTATTTTTAACAAATGTAGATCATCTCTTCATAACAATACACAAAATGCAAGCATCAAACATTTATTTTGCACAATATCGCATTTTGTATTTTTTGCCCATTTTTTGCCCTTTTAGTCATCTCCCAAAACACAAAAGGGGAAAGTTGTTAAAACTGAGTTGAAGAACGAAGAAATGGATATCAAAATCCAGGAACTGGTAAATAAAATCACTAATCACTAATACCTTTTCATCTTTCTAGACATTCTATACTAGTAAAACTTTACCTCAATTTTTTCCTCATTGGAACACAAAACCTATTCAGCAGTAGCCGAAAATAGAAGATATTCGATTACTACATTTTTTCTTGATCTTGTGTAGAATGAAAGCACAACAGATCACATCATATCTTCCTCCTGATTCTTCCTTAGGATTTCAACAAACCTCCAGCCCAGCCCCGACACTGTTTTCTCAACTGTCCCATCATGAGCATTTTCCTTTGCTTTTTATCTCCTCTCAAATATCAAGGAACAAAAACAGCTTTTCAATGGTAGTTCTTACTCCAATAAATTTTTGCTCAGAATGCATGATGCATATAATATGCGTGAGTGTATAGGTTTTAAAATGTCTATAAAATGGATGCATACAACCGTATATCCTTTCCTTTCTGCCGAGATGCTTTGTGAACGACAAAAATAGAAAATAAATCAGAAATAAAATCAAAAATTCCTATTCATTCTTTTTCTTTCTTTTGATTTTCCTCGTTTGACAACGTGTTTCTTCAAAATTTATCACATCCTTAGTACGTCTTTTCTGAGTTCCTGGAAATCTCATGTATTCTCATGAAACGCTCAATTCATCTTCAATAGCTCATTTTAAAACTCTCCTTTTTACAAAATCGGATATACATGCAGCATCAGCAGCAAGGGACGACATGGTAAGCAATAAAAAAATTTAACATTTTTATTTTCCTCTTCACTTGCCGTATAACAACTTTACAAAAGTATCCGATTCGATTTCCTGGCGTATGACTGGGGTAACTGAATCCATAGCTGGAAACAGTGAGCACGACAGAAATGACATCAAACTTGCAGTATCAGGGTCGTATTAGTAGTGGTAGTCCGTGGACAAATTGCGTGGGTATATCTGCCCACGTTACTAAAAAAGGGAGCGGTGAAGGTAGATCCAGAGAACACTTCATAGCGCTCATAATAATAACCATAATGTCCCATAATAACACTCCATCGAAGGAAATCGAATGGAAGTAATAAGTAGTCACTTGTAGCAGCATCAGAGAAGCAATACTATCAAGCAAGTTGTAATGTTCCGCGTAACATATTAGACTGGTTTGTAGTGCAGCGTGTAATACTATTACAAAATCTGTCTTTTTTTCTATTTTCCCAATACCAATGGAATTCCCTTCTCTACAAAAGAAGAATGGACGTAAATGAAAAAAGATGAAAGCAAGGAAAACCAGAAAAGTCCAACGTTCAACATCAAACCAACAACAGAGGAATAGAAAAATAACACAAAAGGGAAGAAAAATAGAAATAGAAAAAAATATAAGAGCAATAGTAATGAATGGAATGGGAGCTGTTAACAGAGATGTTTTCCCTTCTTTCTGATGTCCTGTCCAGCCATCTAGTCAACAAGCCATTGTAAGCATGTATATATGTAGTCTATACTGTTGACTGAATGTGAATGGACGAAGAGAATGAATGAATAAAAGGAATGTATGTGGAAAGATGAAGGGAAAGTTTGTTTCACTGGCACCATTTTTGAAGGCTATTTTTTCTGGTCTCTTGCTCAACATAATATAATATCTACGTATTTTGTAGCAAGAGGAGGATGATGATGATGATCGCTTGGAGCATTGAAGAGTAAAAGCCAACGTGAATTGGAATGAAATGGTGAACTGATAGGAAGGGGAAAGCAGTTTGGAAAGGGGGAAAATAGGAGTTTTATTTTTACAGTTATGGATCGTTCGTACGTAACAGCCCTCTGAAGACTTTTTGTAGAGAGGGGGATGGAATGGGATGAAGAGAAAATGGAGAGAAACCAAAAGAGGAAAAGGAAAGATGCGAATAATGGGATAAGACTGATAAGTACGAGAAATTGTGTTTTCGTATAAATACACAAACAGAAAGGTGTGTTCGTCTGTATACACAACACAATAGAGAAAGTTGTAGTCACTGTTGCGGTACATGTTAGAAAGGTAAGACGCTTATAATTTCCAGTTGCTTAAAAGAGGAAGGAAGGACGCAAGAAATGCATTCTTCTATTTCCACTGAATCGTCGTCACGTGAAATAGGCTTATATACGTTTCGCATTTTCTCCTCTTGCTTACATTTCACTTTTTTTGTACTCTTCTTACCTTTTATATTGAACAACTCAAGGTTAAACATTAAGATGATTACAACTGCCACCACAATGGAACGATTGGCAAGTTGGAAACGTCCCAAAAAAGTAATAATAAGTAAGCATAGACAAGCGAGGAAGAAGGAAAGTGGGGAAAGTATCAAAAAAATAAATTGGAAGATGGTACGCGAAGGGCATGCAACATCTCACGTCACACACAAGTCTCTTCTCCTACCTTTCTTCCTAAGCTTTTGTTCTGCTCGACTCGTGATCATGTAAGATGAGCATGTATACAAGAGAAGTTAACGTGATGCATGATGGCACGAAGTAATAAAGATGTGTATAGGCATTAGCATTAGAACATCACCTTGTGCAAGTACTCGGTAAGTAGAGGAAACATTTTTATTCGAAAATCTTGAAGCCCATCCAAACGAAGAAGGGAAGCCAAAGCTCTGCTTTGGTGGATGCATGAACGAGCCAAAAAAGGTAAAACTCACAAGGGATCCCAATCCATTTTACTCTACGTGAGTGACTGAGTGAGTGAAACGAGAAGACGAAGGAGAGGACAAAGAAAGGAAGACGAAAAAATAAATATATTTGAATTTTTCCTCGAATACATTTATTCATGTTTGCGTATTTTCCCTATTCACTTTTATTCCTTCCTTTTGCTGATTTTTCCTTTGTCGTCCATCTACCAATGATTGTGTAACGACTTATAGGGGCTCTGGGATGAAAAAATAAGTATTTTGAATTGTTCCACCTGAAAGCATGCAGGAGAGAGAGAGAGAAAGAGAGGAAAAGGAAAGACATTTTTGTAGGTTTGTTGTATCCGTATTTTTATTCTTCCCTTTCGTAATCTGAACCTGGATCATGACTCATGACGAGGAAAAACTTGAGCATGATGGTAATGCGAAATGTTATACAGGTAGTAAGTTAAACACAAACAGTGAAAGCAATGATCTCTTTTTGCAGGTATCCAGCAAAGGTATCCAAAAGAGAGAGACGATGGTACCAAGATGCTGATATCGTCATCAGTATCACCCCTTTCTCTTCTTTTCTTCGCATTCCCACTTTTTTCCCCTGTTTTCTCTCCAGTACAACCGTTTCGAATGATTTTTCTTGCTGCATTTTCCTCTTATTCATCGTTTGTGTGTGTTTTCTGCTTCTTGTGATTTTTTTCGTCTCCTCCTCTTCTTCGTCGTCTGCCATTTCACGTCACACAAAATAAGATCTAAGCACGTTCACTGTCAGATAAATCGTGAAATTTTTGGAAACGACCATACCCAGAGAAGAAGAAGAAAAAATGTCATTGCTCCTGTGTGAATGCTGATGGTGCATGGTTGAACGAATGTGAATATTTTTACACATAAAAAGTTACATAATATATCCATACGCATATATTATACGTACATTTGTGTTTTCCTAAGCAGAAACTACGACATGACATCGCAATCCAATCCAAAAACGACGAGTAAGCTTGAAGAGGAAAAAAAGTGAATAGGGGAAGAGGCGGAAAGGCGACAATTTTGTGTTTGGTTTCCACCAGAGGGTATCTATAAAATTTCATAGATTCGTTTAAACTTTTTCTCCTTTTTTACGTCTTCCTTTTTCTATCCTCTTGTTTGTATTCCTATGTCTGCTACGTCTACTGCCACTTCCGTAGAATTTTTACTCTTCTTCTCAAGATAAAAAAAAATAGTTTGCAGGTATAAGACTCTACGGCATACATATAGATTACAATTTTTCTCCGTTTTTCCCATTCCAACATTCTTTTAACTTATTTGTTTGCACAAGGCGGAGAAAGAAGAGCAGGCACGAATAATAAACTACAAGAATGCTTGGTTTCTTGAGAGTGTCTAGCCTGTGTGTCTTTTTCGCTCAAGCTCTCATATTATTGTGTACATAAACGCCAACGCTATATAAACAAGTGAATGGCCCATTCCGACAGAAATTGAGAAAAGGTTTGTTTTGTTAACAATTTTTTAATTTTTGGCTACTACCTCTTGCATGTCTAACAATGTGTCGGTGTAATATGCATTGGATTAGTATAAGGAACACGGGAGTAAAATACTTCAAGACAGCAGAAAATGATGATAATAATAAGAAGAATGGGGAGTAATAATATCAGAATATAAATGTATGCAGTAGCAGCTCGTGAACTGTGAAAAAACAACCGTGTTAGTTTTTCATATAGCCAGAAAGGATATGATGACTACTTACACAAGAACGATTGTCATGTCGTGTTAGGTATGTTGGCCGACGACGTACGCGAGGTTGTGATATGTCAATGTTTAGGAGAGAAAACGAGAGAAATTCGATTTTGCTAACATTTGCACTTTTTCTTCTCCCTTAGTTTCTCCAAGTGGAGGGGAAAAGGGTACGTCCCGTTGTTCTCTTTCCCCTTATTTTTTTCATGTGTGTGTGGCTCTTTCTTTGGTAGAGAAAATCAGAGGAATGAAAAGAGAGGAAGGAAGGAAACGAGCACTAAAAAGGATGATTTTTGATGACCTCCTCAATTTTTCTTCGGTGACGACGACGATTCACTTAAACAGATTTATTTTTCTGCTCTCAACTCAACCTTTTTTGTATTAAAAATTGCTATTGCTTGTCATTGTGCCTTGTGCCACACATGCGGATCGGTATTTGCAAGTTTGAGTCGTGTACGAGGTTCTACGTTCTTTCCGTTGTAACAATTCGTTCTGCCTGCTGACGTGTGATTGCACAGAACAAATTTCCAAGAAAAATAAGAGTGGAATGTGTGCAATGAAATGATATAAAAGTGAATCTTTAGCTTCTTCTGACACTTTTTATGGGACACTATATCATGGGAAAATAATATGTGTGGATTTTCAACTCAGCGACGAATTCATAAGATGCTTTGAGAAAAGTGGAAATGCTTCTAGTTGCTATTGTTGAACTGTTAAAAAATTTCATATATGGATAGTTCTTTTGTAAGAATGTGTGTTACAACACGTTTTTGTAAGTGATTTAATAATGTGTACATGATGTTCACAATGCTTACAAATTCGCTTCTAAAAGCAGCATAAATAAACGGTTGGACGCGATAAGTGCAAAAATAATGATAACATTACTGCAAATTTTTTCACAAACACTTCAGTCTGTTATATTATTTACACATTATGAAGCAAGATATATATGATGTTGGGACGGACAAAACTGCACCCACTCGCTAAAATGCTTTTAACTGTATGTAATTACTCTCAATAAAGTAATAAAATTTTTAATTCAATCTATATATCATGAAAAAGTGAAGACCGGACTTTTCTGGTATATTTTTCTCCTTGCGCATAGTATGGAGAAATTATTGTTGGAAACCTAAATTGTGCTTTGTGTGCCCGTAATTTTCAGTCCTCTTGTCAACACTTTATGTCAACCTTTGGCACTGGCCAATGTTACACCCCTAGCGTCCCACGCTTTTTAAAACCATGTTGACGAACCAATGAGCCAACGAGTGCTTATACTTAGAAACGCAATATAAGATATCTCAGCAAGAAGAACAAATTGAAAAAGAAGATTCCACGAAACTTGCATAAAAAATATTTTGCAATCTAACTGTTTTCTTTCTGCTTGAATATTATTACAGAGGATTTGAAAGAGTCCATAAAAATCCCTTTCTTTTCAGTAAGTAACATTATTCAGTTGATAATGCTCAAACTTTGCCAATAGGAAAGTAGAGATATTCAAACAAACCAGTATATATTTTATGATAATGTGCCTAAATGCTAATATAGCAAAGTTTTATACCACCAGAAGCATTAATAATGAAAGCGAATTGAATTGTTTGGAAATGGTTAAAGTACTCTTGCTTGAATGAGCTTGATAATGGTCCACGTGCATTTCATACGCAAGATACTTTCCCTTATATTGCCCTATGAATTTGAATAATATTGACAGAAAAGTATTTACTTATGGCATACCTATAAGCTTAACATTATCTTCGACAATATTTGGAGGGCACATTTGAAAGCAAAGTGATATGTGATGTAATGACAGCAACAACAGTCAACAGTGGTATATCGAGTGAAAAGAAAGAATAATAGAATCGAAAAATCTTTCTCTTTCTTTCGCTGAGGAAATCTTATATTTTTTCAAGGGAAAGAGAGGAGAGAATGGGACAAAAATATGGAATGTTTCAAGCAAACAAACTCCAACAAAACTTGCAAAAGATATTGATGGTGATGACGATGATGCTGAAGCTTGATGGTGTTGTTGAACCTTTTTATTGTAAAAAAAGTTACAATAACAAATACTATCTTTTTCCATCCATACATATTTTTATGCCACAGCATATACAATATCTAGTGAGGATAGGTCTATTTCTCTATCCGTTTTCAGCAAAGTTTTCTTTTCTGGAAAGGAAAATAAGGCCATTGAAAGAGTCCCCGTATAAACGACGTTCCATTAAAGTTCAAAAAGTAAAAATGACTCAATGGCACTCTGGCGTCGTGCAAGCCAAGAAAGACGGTAACAACAACGAAACGACATTTTATAAGAATAAAAGTTTTTTTTTCTTTCAAAAGAACCTCTTTTTGGCGCGGTTTAGGTCCTTTTAAGCACTTTCCTGGAATATGAATGGGAACATTCATATATTATGCATTGTATTTTTAAACATTTAAAAGGAAATCACATCTGCTGCTGTTTCAACGTAAAAAAAAACTTAACGAATATTGCACTCGTGATCAAAGCACAGCCCCAATCATCATAAACGATAGCGTACAAAAAACTATACACAATGCACCGGAATGATGATGGCGATGTGGCAAAAGATACAGAACCTTTTTCTTTCTCCCATTTTTCCACATTCCCTGTTTCTCTCTCCGCATTCATTTCGTTTAGGTATATAGGTTCATAGTTCACCTAAGTACCTATAATTTTTTATATATTTTTTTGCTTCCAAGATTTCTTCGACTACATAAAAGATGATAAATTGCAAATGGTAATTGAATTGATTGTGTGCTTACTTGGCAAACGACTTTTTTACTTAAAAGCGCAACCAAAAGCAAACTTTTATATTATCAGCAGATGCTTTCTCCTTTTTACCCAGGGAGTCTCCTACTTTTAGTTTAGAGTAGACGGTATCGAAAATCCCTCATCATCTTTGGCTGTGGATGCGTTAGGATCTGCTCAGCATTTGCTCTTTTCTCCGAGTGAAGTGAATATTTATTTATGCTGGATAAATGGAGCCAGAAAAATCACAGTGACAATATATTCAGACATCATGACATGAAAAAATGATACAAAACGACCTTTCTCCCTTTTCGTATTCCATAAGCAAAGAAAGAGTTTGCGGGGGAAATGATAATAATGCAATGATGCTGAGCTGAGCTAACTCCACACACAATTTTGTACCTTCTTACTATTACCTTATACCAGAGCAGAATTGTTCGTACGACCTAAATTCTGTGTATTTTTAAAATGTTTTCATTATTATGCCAAGAGCAAAAGATAATGACATTTTTTTCGATTTCATTCCACTTTGTGAAATATGTAGGTGGGAGGTTTGCTCTATTTGCTTTCTACTTATTTCCACCTGCGGCAAAATAACAACTCTTGTAACAATTTAGAATTTGACTACTGTCATCTTCTTCGTGGGGTACTATCAAAGTATTTGTGTGAATGTAAACGTGGTAAGGTTGTGTTGCTTTCGGCTCATAATATAAAACTGTCAGATTATTCCTTGTTCCAAAGCCTTTCACTCTTTGCGCAGTTTATGTGAATATTGTAAGAGTTTGTCAGTCAGCCTGACTTGCTCTGTAAAAAATGTATCTAGAAGTATGTAATTTAGTGGTAAACCATTTGTGCACTGAAATAGTAATATTATATCACAAACTGACTTTATATTTCTTGATATAAAATGTACTAAACCCAAATATATCAATGTTCTAGGTAGTTATTTGCTTCTCCACAAACTTACAATGTAGTTTAATTCACATTTTTAGAATAAAATTGGAAAATAAATTCTTGATGGGAAACATACAGTAAAATCAAATCAGGCACAAAAACGAATTTTATTAAAAGTAAAATGAAAGGTTCAAAGGGAATTCACTCTCTAAGTAGAGAGTACTTTTAAAATTGCAAAGCAATAGATATTATACACTGCCTAATGTAACAAAAATGTTTCGAAAAAATGAGCTCATGGCTCATTATAAGCACGTGTGCTGGTAGACTGATGAAAGATGATATTAGGGTTCTTTACTGCACTACTACCACTTCAATGCTAAAAGAGAAAGTACACAACTCAAATCGAAGGCGCCCTAGTACTAAATGCAATAGCGTTTAAGGAAGAGTAGGCGGGATAATTTGCTTCTGAAAATTCTAATGAAATAATGCGCTATATAACTCCCCCTCTCTCTCTCTGTTGGTAATTGCATAATTTTTGCCCCATCTTTATATTTATGACTCTCTTAGTGCAAGAGAAATTTCTGTCCTTCCTTCCTCCCTTCTTTAAAATCTTGAGTGTTACATAAATTTTGTAGAAGAGCGCAGAAAGCAAATTACTTTAATTTGCCTAAAAACTTTTTCCTGGAGGAAAATATGCATAATATTTTCTCTCAAAATGAGAAATGACATTCCAATTAGTAAAAGCATATGAATAAAAAAGCACTACATGTCATGTGGTAGTTCAACGTTTATGGGTTAACGTGATGGTAGGGAATCACGTGTACCTTGCTACTTTTACAGCTTGAGCATTCTGTATCAGGAGCGTAATTTATTTTTCGTTTAAGCTCTCATTTTCCCCAGGAGGATAGGAGAAATTGCAGGATAAATGAATCTGAATTGAAAATGCAAAATATTATGTACATATTTCAAAACGTTATGGTAGACATATGAATGGTTTATGTATTAGGTATTTCCGGAGCGCGCCGATTCTTAAAAGGAAAAAGCAAATCAAGCAAAAATGTAAAATTGAAATTGCATGCCCTCCAAGGTATACCTACATCCATCCGATGTGGATCTGGAGCACTCTAAGTTACGGGTTACATGTTTCTTAATTCACTTTCGGAATGAATTGCTTGTTGTTTTTACTTTTACATGTACGTTTTCAATTTTTGTACGTATGTGCTCTCTGATGCAATGCGGATGGATACAAAGTATTGCATAGTACAGTGATTATGATCATACAGCTTCCAGTATCCAGTACCTTAAAAACAACCTCCTTAAAAAATATCCGTCTCCTCAGAAAGGAGGCAAGTGAAAGCAATACAGGACTTTTGTTGTTTCATGCATGGGTAAGGCGTATGGGTTGGTTGGCCATGTGGCAGCTTGTGTGAATACATACATACAGTCAGTACAGCAATTTAGTGTCACAGCACCAATTTGAGCATTCTGCTTTCTGCCATAAAATACACAATGACACCAACCACTGAGCCGCACACATAAACACATTGTAAGAAGACGCATTATTTTAGAGCAGCAGCAGCAGCCGTCCGTTCTGACTTTCACTTTCACATATTCAGTTCAAATCTTATTGGAATGAGAAGAACAACAACAGGACAGGGAAACAGAAATGTGTGATGGCAATGGTGGTGCAGTAAGTGTCTGGCAAGGGAAGCTTAATTAAGCCCATTTGTTATGTCAAGTAGTAGCCACTTTTGCACATTGCCCACAACTACATTTCTCCCAGAGGAAAAAAGAGGAGAAGATGAGGTGGGTCCACGACTTTGCTTGCTGCTACTGCTCCTACAATCATTGTAGATAGTTCAGTATAAAGAATTCAAACCAAACCTCTTTGGTCCCATAACAGTGCACAGAGGACAAAAAGGGCAAGTGGGAGCCGCGTATATTAGTATTTTGCTTGTAATATATTTTGTTTTCATTTCATGGAGTTCACAGTAAATTTTCTCAAATGGGGAAAGTGCAAGAATAATAAGTGAAAACATACAAAAGTCCGATATATATTATGGGTAGGTATCTTGGTGTTTTGAAAAGTATGGAGTATTGTTTAACTCCAGTTTTTATTTCTTATTCCGATTCCTATTCTCTACTTTAAACTTTTGTATCATTCGAATTTCTTCAAGAAATCAGTATGAATACAAAACATTGTACAAACATTGTTTGTTGTAAAACCCAATTTTACAGTATAAATGTCAGTCTAACTGAAAAGTAAATATTCATTTTCTCACACTTCACGATGATTTTTATTTAAATATTAAACTAAATTGATGATTAAAATAAAACTAGGAGAATGTATGTATGTATATTCATTCTCATTCTACCACTTATATCTTAGGTGGAGATATTGAGCATTTGATATTGGTAATATCTTACTCTGGAATCCGTACAGTCTACCAGTCCATTGTGTAATTTTCTACAATAGTGTGTTTTTCAAAAGCTCATTTCAGTTTTGCTCGAAATAGTTCACACAGCAAAAACCCGTTCACATCCGATCAAAATAAACGGATCGTGAAGCTTTATTTAAAATCATACTCAACGCAAGGAGGATTTTCGTGTAATGGATATTATTACCTTAAACCCTATCTATTTTTGCGTATGTTCTTTCCCTATCATGTACATAACTGTGCGCATCTTTTTCCTACTAGTTTACGTATTACCTCTGGGATATTTTGGGTTGGGTAACATGGTGTTATGATGATCATGAATTTTTAATGAAAATTAGATTGCCTTTTTGTGTATAGTACCGCCGTTATTATTAGAATGGCCTCATATTATCATGTTTCTTTCCACCACTTCACAGTATCCAATTTTCATTTTCAAACAAAAACGTTGTTGTTGTTGTAAAAGATGTTCAAGTATAAAAGAGAGCCGTCATTGTCGTTTTATAAAGTATTGCATGTATATTGGAAGAACAATATGGAAGATTTAATCGATGGAGGAATCCGATATGTTGCATCTTTTGGTTGTGCTTTGGTAAATTTTCTAATGTAATTCCTTTCATTTTTTAAATAAATACATATTTATTCAAGTGTCTGCATACTCATATGTAGCTCTGATTTTCATGGGATATACTTCCTTCATGTTATAAAATATATAATTTTGCGCAGAATAAACCGATTTTTAGGTACCTTGTTTTCTTGCTATTCATTTAAAATGAATTTTATTATTTTCCTTCTAGATCGTCTCTGCAACCATTCTTACACGCTTTTTAATTTCATAGCATACTGCTCAAAATTAAAATAACTTCCTGAAAATGCAATACCTGTGCACTAAACCAAGCATCATTAATATGAATAGACAAACCATGCATAAATTCTCTTCTCTGTAGGCGTTCTTGTCACCGCTTTGTCGTTGTCAGTATGTAATGTACAAGAAGCACGCAAACTTGGCTAATATATGAATGAATGACATTAATATTTGTGTGTGTGTTATTATTTTTACAAGAGTATGTCTAAGGGAGCGCATACGTGCAACATACCATTCTTCATAGTATTATACTGGACCATGCATGTCAACTAACTTTCTAAGCAGACTTTTTTTACAAAACATTGAATACTAATACACAGCTTAGTGAGAAAATTACATTGGGTAATTATATACCACCCAATGTCATTAAGATAATTAATAGGGACTTAACAATCATGATTAACACAAGGACGGATGCTGATAATGACGAGCTCTTGTCGCTGACGTTGATAAAAATAATTCAACTTAAAGGGCATTTATTCCAGAATGTTATAAAAGGAACCATATATTCATTATCGTCCATGTGCCAGTATTCATTCTACCGAAGTATAATATAAGACGCAGATTCTATTGTGTAGAAAAATAAGCAAAGCCATTTTGTCATGTTTTATCATATCATTGTAATAAGCAGTTGGTTTTTTCATTTACGTCAAACTAAAATGTTAATTTCTTGGCAATAATTTCTATCCTACGCTAATATAGGGTCGAGCAATGTAACTTTAATTAATCATTATACCGATTCTTAAGCATACCCCTTGTCACAGTCCATTATAAGAAAGCTGATTGTTTCTCAATTTCACACAATCATGTTTGGAAGTATTTCATTCAGTGTTATCTCAATTTATTTTTTACAAAGAGAAAAGTTGTATGGACTAACTTTGCGGAAGTTGCAAAACTCCAGTACACTTGTATCTATTTTTCACTTTTACAGAGTGAAAGCTGTGAAAGCACAATAACAAAAATGTTTCACACTTTTCTCTTTTGTTTAAAAAAATCCTTTCCATTTTATCCAACGCGAAATCTATATCTCCTAAGCTAACACAAAACAAAACACAAACTTAACTTATGCCTGTTTAATACGATAAGATTTCCAACGGCATTCGTTTGCGAAACGAGTGGTGAAGAGAAGAGGATCTTGAAGAAAAAGTAAGACAAACACACATCATCTCATAGTTTTTGCTGGTTATGACATTCGTGTATTGTCGTATGTCTGCAGTTCCTCCCACGCTCATCTTTAACTATTATTTCCATTACCAGCACTTTCTTATAGCACCTGATACTAAAGTCCCTACATCTACATAAACAAAAATTTTCCGAGAAATATTTTTATCTTATTCTTGCCAGGTCCCTCATCGCTGTCAATGTTCCCTAGCTCCCATCCAAGTTAAGTCTGAGCTGGATAGAGATATCATGATGCAATGTGATGATGATGACAGCAACGGAACAGTGGTGACTGTGCTGTTTTGTGATATGACTAGTAATATAATCTCCTTTTATTCTTCATAAAACTTAAAGTCACCTACTATCTCCCCTTCTTTCGCCATTACTGTTACTTTTTACTTGGAAGTTATAGAATGTCCTCTGCTCTGCCAACTATAACTTTCACCAACATCCGAACCACACGTTCTTCACGTACATGTTCCTTCCTCGCATAACTTTTTATCTTTTGTTTTGCCGCTGTATAGTCTTATTCCTTGTGAAATACATCATAAATCTCTTTCGCCTCTTTACACCTTCTCCTTCAAATGAAGCAGGAGCGGCTTTATCTCACACAATTTTGTAGAACAACGGCTTATACACTTCATACATTTCACTTTTGCGCTCAATGAAGAAATATGAAGACATTTTTTTCTCGAAGAGAAGAGGAAGCTGGGCATACTTTTCGTCTTTGTAGTAGACTGTGCTGGAGAGCTGTGTGTAAGCAGATTAGTTAAGCTAAGCACCATCCAATAGCATAGAGTCGTCTTTTCTGGAGAAAAAAGATAGAAAAAATGACAAAATACATGGTGATAAAGCTCATGGAACCGTGTATTTCTGTGCTTTAATACTTTGAAAAATTTGTAACTCAAAAGGGTTATACACGTGTGGCTCTAAAGGACACAGAACGACCTCCTTTATTCGTTCCAGCACTTCCTTTAATGCACCCCCATCTCTTCCACACTTTATTCAAAAGTGAGATTATATAATCAACTTTTGGATACTAGCATGAGAACAAGTATAGGGCAAGGACAATTACTAACTCGCTTCAATGCACAAACCACATATTTTACAGGTAAAAATGATACGGCGCAAGTACATAAACTTACATTATGGTGCACTTCTGGTCAACTAATATTCACATAAAGGACCACACTTCTTAGAATTAATGGGTGGATCTTTAACTTGAGAAAAGTTTTTTGTTGATGAAAGTTAGAAAACAAGGGAGAAAGACATGAAAAGAAGAAAGGAAAGATAGTTGTGTATTTAGTAATATAAATTATTCATTATTCGTGAAGACCCAGGCCAAACTGGTTTCATTCAACATTTGTTTATGAGAACAAAAAGTGGCATTGCTGGTGTTCGTGAAGTCAGTTTAGTCGATGAATATAAAAAGCTTGGGAAGTAACTCGGGGGGAAATGAGAGGAAGGAAGGTTGTTGACGATGCAGCTGTTGTGTTTACAAGGTACATCTGCAGGCTGTACATAATTTTTTGTCATTTCCCTGTCTTGCCCTCGTGTTTGTTTATTTAAACATTTTCCACTGTTTATTTACGTGCGTAGTAAAAAGATGCCTTTTTACTTTCCCCATCTTCATACTGCTCATTGTGTATCAGGTATTCTTTTTGTGAAACTCTTCAAGCATAATAATGACGATGTTGATGTCTGCCTTTTTGGCGCCACATCCTTGGCAGCTACATCATTACTATTCCTGCCGTCATTCCATCTTAAACTCTAGCTTATTAACAGTGTAGTAGAGGGCTGTACTCCTGAGTCGGTTTTCTCCGCGCCCGCGCTTTCCCCTCTGCAGTTTGTGTCAAAATGTAAAAGTGAAAGTGGAGTCGCTGTTAGAGTTCAGTTGGTGCAAATCGAGAAGCTCATCTTCATAAATAGTGAATGGATTGCTTTACTCTTGTGCTGAATAAATAATGAATGATCAGAGAGAAAAACTTTGCAAAAGTGAAAGTGAGTATCCACCATCTCACATTACAGGACATAAAAGTTTAACACGAAAAAAAATCCCTAAACTGTAGAGACAGGAATGTATGGTGTGACATTTTCTCTTTTACGTAATGATCAAAACTTTTATTTGGAAGTACTGTTTTGAAGCCTGATGTAACCGTTACACTGTCACACATTCAAAATGTATGCCGTTGAATCACTGAAGCCAATTTTTGAAACTCACTACAGTACTAAATGTTTCTACTCATGCTTCTTTCTAGATTCCTGAAATACCCACACACATTTACGCTAATGCATTTTTCAAGCGTGTGCTTCTTCCAAAGATGTCCATCATTCATAGTGACTGTGATGCGTCTTGTTTAATGTTTTTTATGAATTGAAAATTGAATCAAGCTCGAGTGAATCCTTTTACCGAGTTGGCCATGTATCAAATTTAATTTAGAAGTTTTTCCCCTAAAAAACGCTACGTTTTCACATCAATCTTCTTTCGTAATAGCTCCAATGTATATAGTTTGAAGCCGCCATATTCACATTTAAGAAAGTTTAAAATCTATAAATATTGTACGCTTTAAAACTGTCATTATCCACTGATAACATTAAAAGTAATGTACATTATTTGTATTTGAAAAAATTGAAAAACAGTTCGGTTGCCAAAAAGCCATTTACTTTGTTTGCCAATCAGACAAGAACTAACTGACTGATTCAAACAAACGTAAAGAACAACCTTTTACAGCTTGCTTGTTTTCTCCAATCAAAATTCCAAGCATCATAGGGATATTCAAATAGAAAGAGAACTTTGGATCCGAATCCAAATAAATGATTACTTTCTCATTAGTAAGTTTCTATGCAGGTAGTGTGTCATTTTACCTCGTTTGTCTATTTCACTTGGGACAACCATGCATAGCTACTAATAACATCACAAGCTGTCGCAAATTACAGGGGAAAAGAAGATAGTCACAAAGCTTCAATCTATGTGTGCGCGCTGCTCATTTCGCTTTCAGCTAATCTCCACTTCCTATTTTGCAGGAAAAACCAGGAGAATAACGTGCAGGTAATCCTATCCTGAAATAATGTTGTGCATAGAATACCAATATAATTCTTAAGCTTAAATTTCTATCCACGCCAACTTGGTTAAAATAATACACACGTGTAAGCATCAATACATATAGTATTGTACATTTGAGCTATATGGGTGGAATGATTATCAAAAGATAAAATACGCAATGAAGCAAAAAAGCAAAGTATTTAATACACATATTCGTATAACCCTTGCTCTGATAGGTAAGTATAGAAATAATTGTGAATACGGTTTCCTTCCACTTTCACTCTTGAAAATCGCATTTGATGACTAAACTATGATGAAGATGATGGGATGATGATCATGATTATGACATGTTATAAATGGATAATGGATCGGATTACTTGAAAAGTAATTTTCTTTAGAGAGAAAAATTGTATTCCAGGAGAAGCAGCTTATTAGATGAGCTGTTGCAGTATATGCCACCTAATAGGTATATATTACACTTCGCCCCTTTTGTTTATTACTTTTTTCAGGAAACCTGGCTGAGTAGGATCAGCATGATGATAAGGTTGATGCACGACAATGATGCTGATGATCATGATAGCAGTAAAAAATAATAGCTCTCTTGGCAGATATAATATAAGTAATCATCATCGTCCTCTGATCACCAAAGTTTTAACACAGCAAACCTTTCTCCTTTTCCTACTTTGCCCCTTGTTTTTCTCTCATCAGAGAGAGGACAAACCTGTCTGCCACGGGAAATGGGGAAATGAACAGAATGAAAGGATTCACCGAAGCGATACGCTACCGTAGATGGATGGGTGGATGGATAGAATGACGGCAAGAGGATTTTTGGCTCAATGAAGATAATGAAAAGCAGCAAATCTCACTTGCCGTTTCTCATCATCGTCGTTGTAAACAGAAAACTTTGGAGCCAGACGTTTTTAAAACCAGCTAGCAACACTTTGGCTATTAGGTGGTGTTGGAATTCCGAATCTGGATAGAAGTCTGCTGGTGAGCACTAGACACGGTGGGGTGTTCTAAAAGAATCTGAAAGCTGATGTTACTTTCCAACATTTTTAGAAACATTTCAAGAATGTAGATATACGATTATAAAAAAGTTTACCTTGATTTGGAGAAAGTGGAATGTAATGCTTATGTAGACTTATGCTACGCAGTAGCTGATGTTAATACATCGTTTCACCGCTTATTTTTTTATTCTCTTTGGAAAATAAATTCTTTTAAGTAGTTTCTGGCGCCACTGCATTAGTTTGGTAAGTGTATTATTTCCGAGGGAGAAAATGAGGTGGATAATGATGATGAAAATGAGAGAGCAAAAAAAACAAGTTAAAGAGTATTCTCATATTTTTAAGCTGTGTAAAAATAAATTCGGATGAAAATCATCAAAAAGTTTGCTCTCTCTGGGAAGCTTTTATGATGAGTATATATGGATGAAAGGTCGTTAGTTAGTTTGCCCATATAGCTTAAGGGAAGTTTCTACTGGTGCTTTGATCAATGTATTATGTAGTAAAGTAGCTCACTGGCTTTAAAAAGCCAAGCCAAGCTGCTTATTAGGAAGGTCACAGAAACGTGAAACTAGTATGCACCATGTAGGAACGCAGAAAGGGAGAAAATAATACTAATTTATTCATTTCATGTTTTTGTTCCCCGTAAATGGACACCTCATCAAAGGACTGTGTATTAATGGAAATTAAAATAGAAAAATAGGCAGTGGAGTTTGTTTGAGATGGTCGACCGTGTGTCCCTGTATATGTGTGTGGGTTACAGTTTGGTTGTTAACTTCAAGGATAAATGGGGATAGCGGTAAAATCATCATCGTCATCGTTAGTAAACTGAAGGTTCCAGATGTGTACTAAATTGTAGAAGGGAAATTTGCGTAAATTTTTAATATATATCAGTCTGACTCTAGTAATTTTTTATAGAGTGAAATTTATAATGTATATATGCTAATGGCACACTTTAATGCGTGGGATTTGTCGATTGAACTTTTTTTAATCTCTACTAGATTCCACTTGAGAACAAAACAGGTCAGGTTTAGAATGACAAACACAGATTATGTATTATTTAACCTTGCATTGACGTCATGTTTGAGTCTGGTTCTTATATCTCGTATCAGATATCATGATCAATGATCATGGTATATTCACGATCTCAATTGTTAGTCGATGATTTGGTATCTCTCCAGATTCAAGAGATAGAAATGCGCTTTATTTCCAACATTATTATAATTTTGCATGCACAATTTGTATAGGATTTTTGTAGAGCAATGCTCAGTACTTAAAATTCAATAGATTCATTACTATTTGCATTCATCAGCTTGCCTGAGAGATCGTGATGATAATGAGCCTTGTGCCCTTCTTCCGTTTTGTTGTTCCATCGAATGCCGAATCAACGAAAATTTTGTAGTGAACTCGTGATCGCAAACAAACAAACAGGAAAAACTAACAAACATATCTCCTCGTATTACAATCTAAAAGATAATTTATATAATATCAAATGTATTACGAAACAGAATCTCTTCAGCTTCGGTTTATCAATGTTTCGTGCTTTTATACAGCGTTTACACTGCATGCACTTTACGCTTGTTTTACAGTTCTGCAAAGCACAATACCACTTCAGTTTACATTCCCAATAAGTCTCTATTCTATCTTAAAAACAAGACGACATGGAAGAAAGAAATCGATCCATTTTTATTGTTAGTTAGTATGTTTTCCCAGTAGTGAACATAATATTATCTTAGTATTGGTGATATCATGCGATGCGAGAAACAAGCTTGTGATGATGTCTAGGGATTAACATGGCAAGAAATTTTATAACGTTACAACAACAAATAGAATAGATAGAGAGAGATCTATAAAGACAATGCCATAAAAGGGGTACTTCATGCTAATTTAGTAAAAGAATCAGTTTATTATTCTTCAGTCATTTGTCATTTTCTCGTGAACATTCTCATATGAATGATATAAGCAACAATATTATTTAGGATTCCTAATTATTATGATTATGTTTGACCCATCATGGTTGATGTGTTGTCAAGATAGATTCTAGTTTTGAAAGCTATCTATCAATCAATCACCCATTGTTTTTATAAGAATGCAATTTTGGCACTTACAAATACCACTCTGATTTTCCAAGGAAAATGCTATAAACAGCCTAATTCTAATTTCTCTCAATTTTGCATGCAATAATGGAAACAGCTTTTTAGCGTAAATTTAGATTATAAGTTTCATTGAATATAGATATTGCTAACAAAAATAAAAAAACACTTTATTTAAACTACATGGAGAGTAAATTTTTAGAACATATAGAAGTAACATCAACATGTGAAATGATAAATTAAAAATTCGTAGATGGGAATAGATTTGGATAGAGTTCCAAGCATACTGACTGCATTCCCACGTTGAAAGCAATAGGTATCCTTTGGTACAGGTGAAATTTTGTCTGTAGACTTTCATTACGTGTGAAACTACCTTTCTGCATGCATTGCCATTTAATAGCCACGCAATGAACTCTGATACATCGCATCACCACCTATTGTCAATGAAAGAAAACTTTACAAACTACTTTCTCTGCATTCTTGAAGTACTCTTATAGCGCAGTATAATTCGTTTCGTATTTATTTTAATCAATGCTGGGGATTTTAATTGTTATTATTTATGGTTTATTAAACTCATTATCTGAATGAATATTTCTAAATATGTACATTCGATCGTTGTGACAAGAGTTACAATAAGTGTAAAAAATTGCTGGGTAATCTAAGCATCTAGTAACTAAACATTCATTTTTAATTTTTAACACTAGTTCTTTAAGTTGGTACTGAACACGGCTTGCATATTAACTTGTGATCGAGTTCTTTCCAATCAGCAACTTGACAGTCACGAGAACAATAAGAAGCCCACTTGCATTTGGAACACTTATTTGGAGCATTCTCCTCCCCACAATACCTGCACATTTTCTCTGCCTTCACCATATAGACTATAGTGTTGGGCTCATCAACACGGATGGCATTTTTCCAGTCGGCACACATTCTCATGTATGGATTTATAATGGACAAGCGACACCCAAATCCAAGTTTCTCACGGGCTTCCTTGTTTTGTGGAAGTTTATACACAAAAAGACGAATCGCTTCTTTATTGTCATCCATTGCAATCAAATGAATAGATTTCATGCCAAATAATGGCTCATCAATCAGTGTCAAGTTTAGTAATCTTTTTTCATATATTTTATCGGACGTTGGATCCATATCTTGGATTGTAATTGTTTGCAGATCCCCCAGTTTGCTTGGAAGCTTTTGAGATAGTTCGGGTGTACTAGTATTTGAAATAAAATGGGTACTCAGCGATTGGGCAATCTTCATTTTAGATTGCCCCTCTCTGTGGGCTTTGATCATTTCTATCCTTTTTGGGTCCTTCAAATACAATTTACGAGACTCATTTACAGGCGGCAATTTCTTCACAAATGGTGAACTGCTTAAACTGCTGGTGGTATGACTGCAATTAGAACTTGTTCCAGGTGAACCAGAAGGTCCTATCGCATTTTCATTTCTATCGTGTTTTGATATAGCGCCAACCATTGTCTCCAAATGAAGCTTAGTTGTCGAATCATACGGAAGATAGCATGATAACTGAATTGATTCCGCCTGTTTCCCAAGTTCGTAAAATTTTACAACTAGATTCTTCGTTTCCAAACATATTTCCTTGTTTTTCAAGAGGAAAAGGGTGTATGTACTGGCAATGCAGTAGTAAGCCTCAGGGACTTTCCTATGATCCTCGGGTGCCTCGCGTAAAAAGTCTTCATACGCCTGTCGAGTCGCAAGTTGGCCACTTGGAGAAACACCACCGGTGAGACGAGTATGAACTGCCTTGCAGTACAGCAATTCTACAGCGTTGGGAAATCGAGTAAGCCCATCAATCGCAATTTTTAGACCATTTTCATTATTTTCTATCAAGCCGTATTTGCTTGATAGCAAATGGTAGTAGAGCACCTCATCCGGATATCTTCGAATTCCTTCTTTCAATATTTCGACAATTAACTTATCGTCTTTCCCTAGTGCATGGAATCCATAACACAATCGTACTTTCCTGTCCAAGTCACCCCTTTTGATACACTTAGACTCAAACATTGACGACAAGAAAGAGTCGAGCTGAAACTTCATTTCTAATGACGTTACGTAAAATATGTGATGCTCAATTGAGCATCGCAAGTATATAAAAATAATAATGTTTTCCCCTCTAGTTTCAGTAAAAGGAGGGCCATTGCCCCACAGCTCGAGAAAGAATTGGTGGAAGCCTATGGCTTGCAGAATTCGTTGAGCAGTCACGGAACCTTCTTCTGCTTTCCTTATTAATTCATCATCATTAAAAGAATGAAACTGTCCAGCCCAACCCACACTATCATCATTTGTCCAACAGTGACGGGTAGTTCGAAAAATAGAGAATGGATTGCCGTCAAAAAGTTTTGATACATTTGGCTTTAGATTTTTCCTTGCTTCTGCAGTTACATCGTTGTTCATTTTGTCTTCTGAGCAATCTTGATTAACTGTTGTTGTCTTTTTGTCTTCATCATCAAAATATCTGCTTTCTAGCATCATTCTCGCACTTCTCTCACGAAATGTCAGACCTTGTGTGCTGAGCTTGTGATCCTGCTCAAATTTTAGAACATCACCCTCCATCTCCGCCCTTTTCTTTTCAACTTCTGCAATAGTTTTGTTAATTTCATCCTTTATGCTTAGCAAACGGTCATACTTTAACTTAATGGCTGTATCAAACATTAACTTGGCTAGAGATGGTTCCATTTCTTCCAGGTAATATGTGCACAGTGAGTAAGCAGCGTTCATGTCACCATACTCCGCCCCTCTCTTCCAATACATTTCTGCCATTTTTGGGTCCTTTTTCACCCCTTTTCCATTCATGTATAAAATGGCGAGATTATTAGCTGCATTTCCCATTCCGTTATTTGCCGACTTTTTATACCAATACGCAGCCTTGGCGTAATCTTGGGACACCCCAATCCCTTCATTATACTTTAAACCCAGACTGTGTTGTGCCGCTCTTACTCCAACGTCGACAACAGACATGCCACAAACTGTCACTTTCTCCGGCATGTTAGCGGCCCTGGTAAGTAATTCAATCGCGTAAGAAATATCCCGTTGAACCCCTTTTCCGTCTGCATATAGAATCGCTAAATTATAAATTCCCTCCGCATTTCCAACATCCTTGGCTTTGGCATAATGTCGCGCAGCTTCTTGGTAATCTTGACTGACACCCCATCCGCACGAATACTGGTGACCTCGTAGAACATGATCATGTCCAGGAACAATTTTACCACCTAGCTTTCCAGCTCTAAAAATCTGTTCCGCAGTGAGTTGCTTCCCAGCTGCTTTTGAATAATGATTAACATACTCTGATAATGTTATCGGCAGTTTTCTATGATCCATGTGCTCCTCTCTAGCCATTTTCCCGCTGAGTAGTTTACACACTTCCAATTCTTCTTTCACTTCAGTTTGACCTGGTGCAATGGCAATGGCTCGAATGAACTCTACTATTGCATTTTCGATATCATGCGTTTCTTTATAAATTCGGGCAATTATGGCATGTGCTTTCCAAGAGCTATCATTGCAATCTAATGCAAGTTTGATGTCCTTCAATGCTTGGTCAAAATAAGAACTGCTTGCTGATGATGAATCTTTCTCTTCTTTCCCCATAGTTAAATAGCATCTTGCTCGCTTTTCATATATCGTTCCAAGATTAATTGGCAGGAGACTTGGTACCATTACTGCATCATCGTAAAACTTGACTGCTTCATTGTAATGCCCATCCAAATAGGCATCGTCGCCTTGAATCTGAATTTTCTTCGCCTGTTCCAAAGCGGCAACTGATGATGTCACGCCAGCATTGGCAATCAGTTTGTTAATTTTGGTTTCATTTATACCTAGCGTTTGCAGTGATTCTTTCACTGTGGCTTCGGCTTCTTGATATTGTGCGTGATTTATCTTTTTCTGTCCATTGTGTGCAAGTTTATTTCGAACGTTAGCCAAATTCTGAATGGCAAGTTTTTCTTGTTTGTTCTTCTTTTTGTCGCTTGTTGAGGGGGTTTCGAGAGAGGGAAGGATAGTTGACAAAATGGAAAGATCCCAATCTTCTAGAATGCCTTCACGAAGAAGTCTCTTCTGAATGTTTCGTGAACGCTCGTAAATTTCCTTGCCTTCTTTCTTTATAAAACGCTGGGAACTTTCAGCAGTCCACTCGTTGCCGGTCAAAAGCTTCCATCGATTTCGGAAAATGCCTTGTAAAGATTGGCAGGAAATGCGAATAAGGTTATCCGCCTTGTAATAGTATTCTTCCTCGGAATACATAACGACATTTAAAATAGGAACTACAACTGTTTCTGTGTGGTGCTTTAGATGCAAACTTAGCTGTAATTGTATCTATCTACATAATATGTGTACTATGCGTGGGTAGTTTATTTAGATTTGAGTGATTTACTCACAAGGATTTACTTTGCCAGATTCACTAACACTTCAACTTAAAAAATTGAAGAATATATATATACATATTCAAGAACTAATGTGTAACACAGCATTACAAGGGAAAACGCTGATATTATCGGAACTGCAGTTTCAGTAAAACAATTGTATGTACAGTACTTTTGATTAAATGTTTTGTGTTAACACCTTCAGCCTTCTGATGCATGTCATATTAAACCTCAAATAATGTCAACCCGTTATAACCTTAGAGAAAGTGAAGGAAATATAGAGTTGTAAAAGAAATACACATTTACAAAATTTTGGATGCGCAAATCCCCATTCTCAGAGTTGTTTTGATACCCCCCAATGTAGTATTGGATACCAATAATACCAAGTGTTGTATCCAATGTGACAAACTAAAATGGGGGTTTGGGGGGTATCAAAACAACTCTGAGAATGAGGATTTGCGCATCCAAAATTTTGTAAATGTGTATTTCTTTTGCTACTCTATATTTCCTTCACTTTCTCTAAGTGCGTCACATAAACATACATCTTGTTCTTGCTATATGTTTATTTAAGCTGGTTTTATATTGCCATTTTTTGCAAATGTTGATGAAAGAATTACGATCGATTTGTTCTTGACCAATGATAATGGTCAAATATCACGTATTATACGAAAAGAACGCCAGGCAGTCTAGTCTGAAAATTGCTACATTTGCATAAAAAAATGCTCAGTAGCTTAATTAAAACGAGTGAAATGATTATGATGAACACAGGGAATACTGTTAGAAGGAGAATCCATTCAATGCACTAATTGCGCACAATTTCTTTATGACTGTACATGATCATGATCGGAGAACGATCTTTAACTATTTATTTTTATTAGGCCACTGATTTGGCCACAATCATACATTATAAGTTAGGTCACTAATCATCAGATCATTCTGCAAATTCACGGAATTTTCTACGTAATAACGAAGGCTCATTTATCATTATAATTTGTCAAAACGAACATTATCATTTGCTACCTTTTTGTAGTTTTGTTGTATGAATATGATGATTCAATATTTTTGACTTTTCATACCTAAAAGTCTCGTCTGTCTTGTCTTACCTTTCTTCCATGCAATTCGCACTGCTCACGATATGCTCTTTCTCAATATTGTATCGTATCTGGTGCATATAGTTTGTAAATCGTAATTATCATGTGATTCTTTTTATATTTGAATTTTTTTTATTGCAACTAGTTACACATGCATTAAAATAGTTTTATGGATTTCATTCTTTGGAACCCCAACAAAGCCTTGCATGAACCTCTATTTGGAATAAATATTGTCAGGCAGCAAAACTGAAGGAATATTGTAATTACCACAACATTATAAGCATATATAATAGACATTCATACATTCAACATCCATATTCATGATGATGCACACCCAATAAAATGATGGTGTGATCGAGAACTTATTCTGCAAGTAAAGTAAAGGCTGGAGAAATGTCTAATTCGCTAACCCTGGTTTGAAGGGCAAAAAATATACAGAAAATTGCACAATACATGTGTTCTTGCCTTGGACAAGTTTCTATTTCTCGTATTATTGTTATTAACACCAGTTATATAAGTTGTACTGGATGTAAAATCCTCATTTTCAATCCAGTTTGGAAGCTTAATTTCTCATTAAGTTTCCCTATTGGGTTCAAAAATTAATGACAGGTTTTTTGCGCGTAACTTGAAAATTATCATAGGTACACTAGCAGCTATTATGCAAGTTGTTTATAGTTTGTCACTTGTATTAATGTAGAGTATCATTATATTCTATGACGGTCTAAATGCGACGGGATGAAATGTAAAAACTTGATGTATAGGTATATACAGACATACTTTTGAGAATATTGTATAATAACTGTGGCTACGTTGTTTGTTGTATGTATGTCTTATGTTCTATCTAATCTTCAAAGAAAAGGTTAAATCCTTTAAAATGAGCTATTTGCTGAACTTGTCTCTTTGTCACTTCGTAACGATCATCATATACCCAAATCCAAATGAGCTTATGACATGACCAAACGGTGCTGGCTGGATCACGCCGGCGTCCACCGGTATTCATTTACGCGATCCTCTATCTTTTGGTATTCAACTTTGGGACGTGCTACTAATTTATTGGACATTTTAATGCATTTTTTTAATCCCAGCAAATTTACACTAGATCAGAGGCTCATCTCAAGAATATAGAGAAAATTATGGATGTTTATAAAAAGAAGTGATTCATTTTCTTATTTGTCTGCTCACAAACAATGCGATAAGGATAGACCATCCATTCATTTGTACCCCGTCTATTATGTAGTAAGAAAGTGGTAGGTACATATGTGTACTTACAAGAACAATGTTGTCTGATACTTGAATTAAAATATCTTAAGAGCAAAGAATTTTTTAAGACAAAATCTATTTTATGGTCATCTTTCTTTTTAGCAACTCATCAACAATAAATATTATCACTGATGTATCATATTATCATGGTGTCGCTTATCAGCTAAATAATCATCACCACTTGGTATTTGATCACAATATTACATCTTTCTACGTCTACAAGTAAAACAGGCCAGGTAGGTGTGCTTAGCGTATTTAGCTAAATATTTACGATGATATTCATGTAAAACTTCTTAAGAAGTTCCTGATTAAGTTTTTTGGGGCACCAATGGACATTATCGTACGTTCAGAGGTTAAAGAGAATGATAGAAAGAGTGTATGACTAAAAATACATAACATTATATGCATTCAAGTATATTTTAGCTACAGTTTGCTGATACGGGGTCATTGACTCTGAAAAATATGTGTTATATTTTTCTAGTAATTACCAATCTACCTGGGCAAATTCTCGGTACGTAGCTGTAAACTATAGTTAGATAGGTAGACATCAAAAATCTTCGGGGTATTCCATGTCATTAAGAGTTGTTGCTGATACAGCAAGAAGTGAATCGGCTGATTTTTTGTATATATGCAAATTGGTCATTGAGTCATTAATGTAATTATTTGATTCTTCAAATTGGATTCTCTATTCTTTTTTTATAGAAAAGCTACCGAAAATGTGGAAAAGTTTATTTCATAAACCGGAAATTACTACGATTTGTGAATATATTTCTCATGTAATTAAGATACTTTAATTTTTAAATGTCAGAAAATTATCATCAGATTTCAGAGAATTTCGCTTCACACAACTGTAAAGGTGAGCTTGAAAATAGGTGCGGACAACAACCAGGCTATCATTGGAAGTGATCTGGGATTTCCGAACATCAAGACGACAAATTATTTTCATAGACTGTAAAACTTGTTATCTTGGTACCTTGCATAGAAAAAAGCTTCAGACAGATGAACTTTATTATCATACGTATTATTGCAAATGATACAAAATAGGAGCCAAAATTTACCCCAATTTTGGTCTTGACTAGAAGAAACCAGGTACATGTACCTGCATATGGCTTAATGAAGTAATTAGTGCGAATGCGAAATACGCACATTATGTCCCCTGAAAAACTTACAAAAAACAGCAATTAATTACTGACGATGACTAGTACGTATATGGATAACAACATACTGTATACCAAGTCAGTTCATTTTGTGCAATAATGTCTCATAGAACATCAATTAATAAAACTACAAAAAAGGGCAAAGATGTACTTCTTGCATTTCTGATTACAGCAATATACATAATCTCAATACTTTTCTTGCTTGACCGTGCAAGTTTTTGGACAAAATGTAGGAACTAGCGATAAAAGAACAAGTCGAATCGTAACTTGCTACACAGCAAATAACACAACTCTATAATAATGTACACCATTGCATTTTTAGACTGATTTTTAGTCTTGCTAAATTTTAGTCATCATGTGACCGCATCGTCACAAACGTTGCAGGTTTCTTAGAAATGGAAGGTCGTACACAATACAATAGATGTTTTATGGTATGTGACAGATGTCATGCAGCCGGTGTATAGACGTGTAAGGCAATGATAGATAAGAGCCCATTCACTTTTCTGTTGTATTATTTACATTAACTGTAAGTATTCACATCTCATTGGCAGTAAGTCATTAAATGTGGTAGTATGTGTGCGTATACACGTAACCGCTCAAGATGCTCCAATTCATGTCTTGGTTCAAATGAAATGATGAGGTGTGCGGAGGAGGTGTGAAAAGGGAAAATCCGTCATTCTTTTTTTATCAAGACGTCATCACTTTTACGTTCGTTTGCAGCTATCATGATCGTTAATATGATTGTCCATTCACGTATGCCACAATAACATGGGAATAACCAACATCTACAGTCTGTATGCCTTTTGAGATCTTTTTTATGTGATGCCATTTAAAAAAACTATTGCTGATGAATGAATACCATAAAATGAATGAGTAGAGTAGACAAAAAGTTAATGGTCGATCCAATGCTCACATTAATCAATTTATGCTTCTGCGTCTCAGACGGCATATGTGAAGGTTTCAGGAAGGAAGTACATTTTTGTTTACATTTTTTTGATCGTCCTCATTTGCGTGGTTTAAACAATAATTGGACCAGCCTCAAAGAAAAACAAACAAGAAAAAACAAAAAATAAATCTATTCTACTGACTTGGAGAACATCTCTACTGTTGTACCAGGAAAATTCTCATGGTCGAGTTCTCGGTAGTGGTAGACATTGTGACGCTGTCAGGTTGAAGGATTTCTTGTTCTCTTGCAGCTACCCGTCAAATGAGGTAAAAGATAAAAGTGCAAAGTACAAAGCCATAAACTACTTAGGTATATGATGATTTTACTAGAAAAACAAAGTGATTACTTATACCCAGGTCAAGCCATTTTTTTAGTCGATGAGTAATAAGGAATGGTATGAATTCATACAAGATGCAGTTCAGCAGAAACAAATTTCACACGTTTATACTGTCATCATTTTACTATTTCATAGTTCATAGTATTTACATAGAGTGTGATGGTCACTTGATGATGGTACTGACCATGAGATCATCAGTTTTGGTTGTAAAGAATTCAAATTTTGACTACTAAATCATTATTCATTTTCTCTCCGGTCTTATCAATCTAAAAGAGTGGAATTTCCTTTGAGATTGATTGCGACCGACTTCAAAAGGGCGAAATGAGGTGCTTGTTGGCAGGTGTTTTCACCTCTAATTCAAGTCATCATGGACAAAGTCATAAAATAAATCTTACGAATTACGTACGTGCCTGCCACGTATATTTTCATAGATCAAGTGTGACCACATGGTTTCCTTCCTTCAGATCATCCTGCACACATGTGCAAAGTTTGACACTAGGCAAAGAGTTACAGTTATAATAGTTGTATTATATATGCTCTTGCATGGAATCAAACGACTAATCATAAGTTGTTAGTTCGTAATGAAATGTATGTTAAGGAAACACGAGCAGGCATGATCATCATCACACAGTTATAGAGTCAGTTAGTCTCTGAAGAGAAGTCATAACAAGAGAATGGAATTACCATGCATCTTACATATAGGTATACAAATAAATATGGAAATCAGGAATCTCAGCTATGATAATCATAAAAATATAAGAAGGTATGTAAACAAATTTTGCAACCACGCGTCCATATCACCACATTACATTAATGAATATGGGTTGAATGTGTGAATTATCTCATCTTTTGGCATTTTGAGGATGATGAAGATATTATAACATGACATGACATATGTAAAAGACTTCATGTCTCTTCTCTCGTTACAATGACCATGATGATACATATCACCACTTACAAGAGGTCCCCTCCTCCTCCGCAAATCAATGACTGTTGCAGTAGTTCGTTGGAAACAGCTATTAGGAAAATGAACAAGAAGAGAACGTTTATTAAAAGAAGAGCAAGACGCTTCTGCAAGTCAGTCGTTGAAAGATCATCGTTCAGAACATTATACCAGGTAAAAAGGAATGGATCTTTATAGAAATTTTCATATAAAAAAGTGATTTGTGAGCAAACTAAAGTTGCAACATTGTTTTTCTCAAATTTTCCTGTGTTTGAACAATAAGCAGTTATAAAAATAGCCTGTTAAAAGAGTTAAACAAGGTGTATTTAAGTGGATATGCTATAAAATCAGTGTACCCTCTCCTGAGAAAGGCTTTACTTAATAATAAGAACTTAACAAAATACAGAACTGTTCAAAATGAACTACTCCAGATTTATCAGCAATCGAGTTATTGAGTTCACAGTGGTGAGTTGTTTGCCTAATAATGATTTAATTTTGTTGGGTGGTTGCATTCCTGAAAAATTAATGTGTCAATATTGGTTTAAAAAACCAATTCATGTGACTTTTTTGTAATCGACATTGACGCACCTAATTTTGTCCTGATTTGATTAAAGGTTGGACTCTGTCTAGCATGTTGGAGTTTGGCTTATCCGACCAAGTCACACGGGGGAGAGAATCAGCGTGGTGTGATTCCATTGGGACTTTTCATGTAAGTTGCAAACAATACAGTTTTTCTACTTTAGTAGATGGAGTATGGAATTTATACGATTTCATTTCATACCATAGGTCAAAACTACAAGTGGACATGCCTGACTATCACTCTGAGCCTATAACCCCTGGAAGGTTTAGTGGAGGAACGAAAAGAAAGCGACACGGACATGGTACTTTAAATCATTCCCAAAAATCTCAGTCCCAAGAAACTGATACCTCTGGTTCCTGCTGTCCTACTGTTGAAGAAATTGTTGAACCAATCGGTGGAAAGAGCAAGTCTGGTAAGCATTCTTACAGCAATCAGAGTTCTAATGTGGAATATGGTGTAAATTATAGTTCATACATTGTAAGTCCTGATTTTAATGTACAAACTTTCTTGTTTAGGTCATTTAGTTGAACTCTTCCAAACGGAGGACCTTCGTCAACAGTTTCATGAAATTTCATGCGCACCCAATGTAGCAGAAAAACCTTGCCGATTTCTTGATGAGAGCGTTCAACAGCAATCCCGGTGTGTTCAGCAGTACTCATACAGCTACGCATTGGTTCGAGATTTCGGGTCATCGGACATTGCAGAAAATCCAGCGTCAGGATGGAGATTTGAACATATACGTGTTAGGAGTGGTTGTTCATGTATGATTTCCCCCTCGTAATTTCACAATGAGGATACTTTCACCGCATTTCGTAACAAAAACATATAACCGAGAATCTCAGACTTGTTGTTCCAATCCTGAATTATGTCATTTTCTGGTATCCTTCCTGAAGTCAGGGGAAAAGTGATATATGCACTTAATTACTTAATAACGTATTAATTTATTTACCTAGTTTCGTCCCGGGTTCATATTTCTAATTTTTATTTCATTTTTTTACTTATGATATCGTATTTTTTATACTAGTCCATTCCGGCAGACTGCGTGTCTTTGGTCGTCTTTCTTTTTTATATTTTTCCACATAGTTTTAACATTATCTTGATAAAATGTGAAGGATTCATTTCTTGAGATAAGGTGTTGTTGAGTAAGTTTAGCTTTTACACATGTTCATGATTTAATGACCGACCTCTCCCCTAAAATGCGGCGATTGATGGAATAACCTGATCAATGCTGCTGAACTGAACGTGTTTGCGAGGAAGAAAGCTAAGAATATGGGCTGATGTCATCACGAATTCCATCAATATCTTAATGAACGAAAGCTCTTCTCTTCGACTTCATCATCATCACGATCACAATCAATGTCAGTTCAGATTTATATAAGTAGTAATTAAAACACCACACATAGTGCAACATTTGGTACTATTTTTAATCTAATTTGTCATTTGTAATTAATTAGTTATGATGAGTTTCTACAAATTCTTAACCTTTGTCATTTGTATTCTGACTGACTGATTAAGTTATGTTTGCTCTATGCATGCTACGACATGCATTGGTATGAAATAATGTTATGTTAAAAGATCAGTATTACTACTTGGGTAGAAATGAATGTTTAGTGATGATCATAGAGGCTTTAAATCGTGCAGAAGCACGTACACTTATGGATTTAGTAATTCCTGAGAAGATATATGAGGCTATTTATTATCATTTTTATGCTCCTAGAATTTATATTATTTAAGCAATTATAAAATGGAATGTGGATCAATTAATGTTTGACTTGCGAATTTTGTGTCGTGAAATTATGTGAGTAGTGATTGATTCAATATTACACGTTAATAATTTGTTACAAAATTCTGCAACCAAAAGTGCTGATAAATTTGTTAATCGTTTTAGCAAATAGAAATAGATGATAATGTTTAAGAAAACTGCTGGTCGGTCCAAGTGAAGATGTTTAAATTATTGAAGATAATAACTAATCTGGCAACATTGTAATAATATTGGCAGTAAAGATGCTAAACTCAAAATAATATATAAGTAATTGAATTCTAGGCAAATACTAAAATATTTATTTACGTTATGATTATGTAATTTATTGTCATTTATGATATCTTTCAGAACATCAAAATAAAAAAATACGCAAAGAAAAACTGTGTATGGTGTGGGTGGTGTAAACATGCATGATGCATGTATCAGTTGATTTGCAATTATATCATGAGTTTCATAAACAGAATATTTTCATGATGGATTAGTGATCCCTAGGTCAATTGCGATGATCACGGTCGACCACAAATCTATCAAGAATAGCTGAGGAGCTCGTTCGCAATGGTGTTTACAAATGTTCGCATGCGACAAAACAAATCTGCTACGTAGTGGTGCCAAGCCAATGCCGATAAAATAGGAATCTAAGTATGCATTGTTATTGTTGATTGCTTAAGCATATTTTCTTTACAACTATTCAAAATATTTACAAATGTTTCAATCATAGCACAACATTATTTGGCAAGAGGTGTTTGTTAAAGTCATAATATGTCATTCGTCTTTATAATAATATGTAAATTATCAATTTCAACCACAGCGAAAACACAAAAGATAACGTAGAAACCAGAAGCCAGAAACCTACCATTTATGCATCTATCTATGCAGAAAAAAGATGTTTGCAAAAACTTTACATTCACATTTTATGATTTCTTTGTTGTTGAGTTGAATGGAATTTGTGCTGGCTGAAAGAATGGGAATGGACGTTGGTTTAAGTTTCTACTTTCGCCCATAGGTGTCAAGCAAAGCCCCTCAATGCGAGAGAATACTCGTGTGGCAGCTAATAGTAATAAGTCCTTCATGCATTTGGAATACTCTAGTTCTAGAATTTGGGAATGCGTAATTTTATACAACAATGACAAAGAATACATGGGATAATAAAAGCCTGAAAGACTCGATGCAAGGGCACTATCTGTGAAGTAAAATCATGATTTTAACAATTAAATCTATATAGTTCAAAATGTTTACATTTGATTTAGTATGTAGTATTGTGACTAAAAATTAACATGTACGTTACATGAGTAGAAAATGAGTATTAAAATGGATAATTTTTTCATGTTATTTGGCACAAGTTGATACGACAAATCGCCACAAGAAAGTCACAGCGAAAAGTTTTACGGGTATCCTAATACTGTTAGACCTAAGGTTTTGGAGCACAATGTATCCTTAACTGATGCCATTGACATGATGCCATTGATTATTGCATGCTGCACTCTATGCTGTTACATTATAGGTATGTAAGATCCAAAAGATTCACAAGAGACGACCATAAGAAAAAAGCGCAGTAAGCAGCTCGTTATATCTTCGTCATAGTAGTAGTGCATGTATATCGTTGTAAATCTGCCACCGTCATCATTCCTATTTAAATGACAGGGTACCTGTACATGCGGTAACAAGTCACGATTTTCTTCCCAAAATTACCACGGTGCACCCGTCAGCCTTTTATTCTTCTGCATCTTGTAAAAAATAAGCATGGATGTGGCCTGGCATCAAAGATGGGAAATAAAACGTTGACAATGAAATGTAGTGCGAGCTGAGCTTTACTTACAAACTGCGTGAATTCGAAAGCTAAAGCTGACAAGTGAAGGGAATGAATAGTCGATCCGAATTTTTTAGACATGCCTTTTTGATACCATAATACATTAGATGGTAATATATTCTGCTTTTGTGATAACTTTTACAAGCGACGAGTGATGCATAGTATGACAGCGACATATCCGTGGAAAAATCGTGATTCATGGATATCAATCGTGAGAGTGAGAAGCTTAAAGAAATGAGGTTTTCGTTTTCAGCGCAAAATGTGACGTGCTTGCGTTTCGTTTATATTATAAATGACTAAGGAAAACTACAAATTTACAATGAACAGGTAGATTTAGTAGAACAACTAAAAGTCTTTAAATTTACATTAGAGTTTCAGCATTTATCACTAAAAAAGATAAAAGCATAAAACTGAAATTGATTTTCCTGCTCTAGTTTTTCGTATTTTATTATTTACACTTGTAGAAATTCATTCGCAATTTTTGGCACTTGATTAACGTGGTTGAAATAAAGCTCCAAAATTCCTGTTGTCTGCGTTTACGAGAGAGAAAAAATGTATATAAATGCTTCAGCCTTTAAAAAAAATGAGCCTGGTGGACACATTAGAGCGGGGGGAGAGAATGTCCATGATGTGAGTGATGGGGTAGAGGGTGACCATGGCTGGTAGTATTATTTGCAATTCCACCTACATTTCCACCGCTTCCAACACCGCCAGAATTACTTCCAGAAGGAAAAGGTAAGTTGAGAGGGGTGGGAGGTACAAAAGGACCGTTGGGAAATAACCAGAGTCTGTCACCCAACACCATCGGCCGTGGGCTAACCAGCCCCATAGCAGAATAATATTGCTGCGCTGCCAGTTCCAGTTCACTTGTGTACTTCCTCTTCCATTTAGTTCTCCGATTTTGGAACCAAATTTTTATCTGGAAGTGATTAAAATGATTAAAATGATTAAAAGGGGAAATTAGCGTAACTTGAGGAAACTAATGATTTGCGCAAAAACGCCTTTCTTATATAACTGGTTGGAGGAAGCATTAATACTCTCTTCAAGAAGCCAGTCATTACTGTGGACTGAAACAATAAAGAAGAGTGCCATGTTTCACGCTGTGCGTAATATAGATTAATTAGTGCCGTAAACTTCACCATTCTGGCACTCTCTTGACAGGTACAATATCTTTTCTCTCTCAATAGCACAGTCATCTCATTTATCTCCATTTCCCAACGACTGTCATTGACTCATTCATTTCTCCTCCTTTTCGTCCCCACTTTGCTTCTTTCATTCATTTGCTCATCACATTCAACTCTTGATTTTTTCTTTCATTGGATTCACTGCACTCTTCAAACACTAAACAACGTACTTACAGAGCAATAAAGGCAAACGAGAAAAAAAAACTTTGAAAAAGAAGGTGGGTTATTACCCGTCAAGATTTACACTTTACGTTTTTTATCTTTGCTTATTTTCTCAATGTGAAATCAAATATGCTAGTAAAAAATGTAAGGGAGATGGAGACAACGGGACGGACTGAAGATATGGTGAAAAAAATCTAGTTGCACAGTCAGTAACAAGCTCGCACTAACATGACATTTAGCATTTTAATGCGTTCAATTTAACAAACAACCAGTCAATGCTCTCTATACACAACCATGACTTTTTACAAAAACGAATTGGCTAGCTACTATAAGCAATATAAAAAATTCTTCGCAATTAAGCATCCTTACTTGAGTTTCCGTCAATTTCAAACTTCTCGCCAACTGAGATCGTTTCGCTACTGACAAATATTTATTTCTCTCAAATTCGGACTCGAGAGCCTTTACTTGCGACGCTGTGAACGCTGTCCGGGGACGCTTCTTCCTTTCCTCTTTTCCTTCTCCTCCTGAAAAATAATAAAAGATAAGCACGACATGTTAAAAGAGACTGTCTCTGAGGATGATTTTGGTGGGAGTGGAAATGAATTATTTATTTTCTCTTCAAAACATGGGATTTATGAAGCTATAAAACCAGAAGAAAAAACGCAACCGTTGCATGAGAAAATATAGCAAAAGGAGATACACTAAAAACTGAAAATTCTTTCAAATGTGAAGGAAGTAAAAAAAAAGACGGGGAAAAGGCTATATAATATGCGCAAATAAAAAGAGGGAACGATGTACAGAACGCCATTATTATTGCACTGCGTGTGTCGGATTATAAATATTGTCAAACATAATCGCAATCATTAAAACAAGTAACCATAAATCTTGACACGTCGGACGACATAGCACATATAATATAAAGTGAAACACTTTTAGGAAAAAAATCTTTAAATAAGAAAGAAGGCATAAAAATGATAGGTATATAGATTGGAATAGTAGATAGATTATGAGATTATTATGGGTCTATTACAAACCCCTTCTCGTTCAAAAAAAATATTTACTCTGGTAGACTGTCTCTGATCTCTCTCATTTGAGCTCATTAGCGTCCTTTAATCGAGCAACATTTCATGATCACCAAGTCATTTATATGGATTGAATAAATGGCTTTCACAGGGTGTCTTGACAGAATCGATTTTACTTGTAGAAAGGTAAATGGTGCTCTTGTCTCAATGTTTGTTTGCATATCCACAATACTCCAATATCGCACCATAAATTACTCGAGACAAGCTGTCAACTGTCACCTCGCCTCAGTGGAAATACATTTGTTTTGTTACTCGCTACTTTCTATCCCTTTCATAATATATTCATAATATTATTGCATTTTTCTTTTAGATAAGCACTTTCAGAGCTTTCAAAGATGTATGCAAACAGTTAATACTCGCAAATTGTTTGCAATCCTATTTATTAGCATAGCATGATAATGCTGTGTGCACAGACACAATTTTTTAAAAAACCATTTTCCTTGCAGTCAACTGACAGAAAAGTTTGGATGAGTCTGATAAGATTAAAATTTGCTCTGGGAAATTGTCTATCATGTGATACCTCTGAAGCATAAAAACACCATAACTCTTACAAATCATCAAGTTAACAAGTAAATCCAAAATTTTTGCAACCCACCATCTCAAGTAGTATTTTTGGAAACCTACTCAACTTGGAAGGAAAATTGATAATACAGTATTTTTTTTCAATTATGTACCAGTGAATTGATACATAAGCCATGAATGCTCAACGAGGGACCACATTACCCCCAAAACCAATACAATCGTCAATATGGATCCCTTACGAGAGCTTTCATTAACTTGTTGATGCATTCATAATGGTTATATAGTGGGCACAAAATAGCTCTATAATTGTTCGTAACTGTTTACAAATAATAGATTATAGTACACCTTCTTGACATTCTACACTATAATTAAAATTACGCATTAAATGCCACAACTAGTAATTTTAGACATCTTATCTACATTGCTAATTCAGGTAATGGATTTCATTGCAATTTGTGTTGTACACAAACGCTAATGTCTGTTGGAGAAAAAAAACTGTAGCTTGTCGGTTTTGAAAGTACATAGCCAGCTTAGTCCAGTTACATTACAATAATTTACCTTTTGTTCATCAGGTAAATTGAATTGTATTGTTGAAAAGAGCATAAAATTTAACTATTTAGCAGACGCAAATGTTCTATGCTTGCTAGAAAAATTCATGATACTCATTTCTCCGTTGAGTTCGAATACCATTATACAATATCATCTTGTTTTTGGCTTGTTGAACACAAAAATGATAATGATTTAGCATGACTTTCCTCACTGACTTTACACAAACGTGATGCTAATTACTGCCATTATTTGTACAACCAATTACAGATCATCACCAACCATCACCTTCTGGGGTTTTGCTGAATATATGATGTCGAACAATGAGCAAAAACCGAAGGATATTCTAAAATGATGATCATATATTACCTTTACCTACTAACATTATGAAAATGATGATGCAGTTGTAATATTGCAGTAGTAGGGTAAAAAGCTATCATTATTTGGTGTTAGTGGTGGCACAATGGAAATCCAATATAATTATATTGGCTATGAACTGAAGTAGCGTATTTTTTCTTGAATAAAAAAAATCACATTACCCCTCGTCTGAAGACTACTTCCTTTTTGTAAAGTGAGAGGAGTATTTGTAAACTGGAGACATCTTGCACAAACCTTTGCCATTTTTCAACCTTGGGGCAACATGAATTGCGCTTTTGGGGCTACAAAAATATGCATATCATACAGTTGAAAATATTAAGTAGTTCAGTATCAAAAGCCACATTGATAAAAGATTTTTTAGACTTTGGATTTACGACATTGAGACACGCAACAAAATATTTTCCCTTAAATACATAACCATCACTTGAGAATTCTAAAGCCTTAGGCTTCACAGGGCTTTCCTTTTTTGCGCTAGGCAGACTCCCGACATCAGTAAACTCTCAGATTTGCTTGCAATGCAATACGATTGCAGACTACTAAGCAAACATGGCGTCTTGATCAGCAAAAAACCAACAAGTATTTTTTTTTCAGATTGCCAGCTAAAGCCAACCTCTTTGCCCCTTTGCTTGCAATAAAAACGAACAAATGCAAATGGCATTTTAATTTGTACGCAGGAGGATCAAGGAAACACATGGAATAGAACAAAAGCGTCTAATATGAAAGGTAGTATCCTGTTCCCGGAAAGTAATATTTATTTTTCAAGACAATAAAAAGCCTCAACAAAGTTTCGTAATATTATGCCAACTAGAATGAAGCCAAAATTTACACTTCAAGGTTCAATATCTTTAAGGGTGTCTCCACTGAAAAACTACCCATGTAACTTGTGCATACAAGCTCCACAATGTTCTAAGCTCGACTTTATAATAATTTCTCGACTTGCTACAAGTCTGATTATGAAACTTTTTTACTGGCCAAGTCACCGCGCTTTCTCCGTCTTTGCCATTATACATTCTCAGCATAATTTCCCACTTCACACGACTGGACTTTCACAAGACCACATGAAAATCCATGTTTGGAAGTAATGCAACAAAGTCATACATCATTTCCCCTCAAATATGTGTCCGATTAGTTGGTTTAATAAACAGGAAATGGGAAGTGATATGGCTGACATAAATTTATGAGCTGCTTGGAGCCAGAGAGAGAGAATATTTTGGTCACTCCCACTTCACAACACTCAAGAAACGAAATAGAAGGGAGAAGACTTGGAGAAGTACAAAGTTTGTATTTATTTACGTACAGTAAAGAAAGGTGATGTGTTTTCACTTATCAGAAATAATAAAATAGGAATTAGGTAAGTTTATATTTTTACAAAAGTTTAGAAACTCATGTTGTTTTAGATGGAGGGATAAAAAAATATATTGCGTGCCAACCTGCACTGGCCAACAAATTGTGCTAATTTAACTTTTTTTTTACCTGAAAGCACACGATGATCCTCTTCATCTCTACAGTCTTCTTGACAAAGATCCTCATTGTCCTCATCGTCGACATCCCTAAACTCTTCATGCGAGCCATCCATAAAGTTTTCACTACCCCCGCCATCATCGTCAGCCATATCAACAGTGGAATCGGCATCATCAATCAGCAAAGTTGATGCACTGCTGGGACTGCAAAGACTTCTAAATTCGTTCTTGCACTCTGTTATTGTTCCACTGCAGCCAACACTACTTGCATTTCCAAATTTTTTCCCGTTGTTGCTGCCATTATTATTGATCTTGAACTTATCACTGCGGCGGCATTCTTCCTGACCAATTGTGTAATCATAGCTTTCATCACCACTGCTACCACCGCCACTGCCGTCACCACTATACCTACCAGTTAAAGATTCGTTCTTAACAACAGGTTGAGGAGATTCACAGTAAAGATTAGACGTTTTATCGTTATGATAATGGCGATTGCTGTGAGAGCTATTTCCCACATTGTGGTCGCTACTATTGCAGCCATCCTCAAAACCACTACCACTACCATTATTACTGCTACTTAATATGCTTTCTATTGAGAAAACCGATTTTTTCCCTTCCATTTTCTAGTCTCAATCAAGAGATTAGGGAAAGTTGTTTTTCTTTGAGAGTAGGCAACGACCCTCACTTTGGATAAGAAAGTAAATATGCTCTTGGTGAATGGAACTTTTGATTTCTCCAGATTTGTCTCGCTTTCCCCTGTTCCAGTAGGATTAACAAAAATCAATGGTGTTTAAAATTTTGTCGCGACGATTCCTCCTGCCAAAGGCCAAATGAAAGTGTGAAAGAAAAAATGAAAATCCCCGAAAAGAATGTTGGGTAAGGAGAAAGAGAATCATCAACGCAAGAAATTGTAACTGATGATCTTTAAGAAGAGCAGAGGAGACATGTAGGCAGGGACACACATGTTTTAAGGATAGCTATGTGCGAGCATATTATATAAATTGGCGTTTGTGTTAAATATCCTTAATAGAAAAAAATACCGAATTACACTCTCCTCCACCTACCTCCTCCTGAAGTCTGAAGAAGTTATGCATCTAATGAGTACAAATACAGATTTATTTCAAATTCATTTCTGACGCTCTTAAAAGACTTCAAGAAGAACGTCGTGTATGCAACTGAAAACGAGTGTCGTATTTTTCCTATTTAGCAGGCATCTGGGCATGTTCAGGGAAACACTTAAATAGAGAGCTGTCGTCTCACCACTTACATCTTCATGCATCATTGATTAGGCTTCCTTTTTTAAATATATATAGGGACACACATTATACATCGGCATATTTTATTTGTTACAGATCTACTTAACCACATTTTATACTGGATCACTCAGAACATTCGGCCCGTTACAAGACGACACAGTACATAGCATTTCTTTCTGTGTTCTCATAATATTTTGTGCATTTCACTTTATTAGCTGCTTCCTGTATAGCCAACTAATAGTGATTTAGAAAAGACGATTATCAAAACAGAGGAGCGTTTTTGGCTCGCATGGTATTTATTAGCCAGCTATTTTCAATACATAACAGTTTAAGATTCCATTTATAATCATTACCAGCCCTCATATTAAAATAAAACACTCATGACTGTGACGTGTGATATCTATGCTTTTTTGATGAGACGAATAGGAGAAGGTATTTTTAGTAGTGATATCAGTAGTCAAGTAAAGAGAGGTGTAACGTGAATTTAAAAATCGATATATGTGTAAATATATCTCTGCATTTTCGCTACATGTGCTACCACTTAAGCCAAAAGTGTGAGAGAAGAAGAAGAAGAAGAAGAGACGTGAAATTTGTCACCGAGTTAATGAAGAGGAACGTCGAGAATAAATGATTGCGAAATGGGGAGATAATGAGTCGTCAGGCTCCGGTTTCACACCCCGTTTAGAAATGAATGCATAAAGTAAACTATTTACATATTAAGGAAGCTCCTCTATGAAGCTTTGACTTGTGACGATGATGACATTAAAATAAAGAGGAAATATATTGGGATTGTGCATTGTGCATAGATAGACTGTTGCAAACCAGATGCTGCTTGGTTGATAGAAAAGAAGGAGCAAGTTTATACACGTATAACCTCAGCATTTCATTCCGGCTACAAGATAACCCTTCCTCTTGATGCAGAAAGATAACATGTAACTTGTAACTTTCCCTATTAATGAGCATTATACAGATTATCTCAGTTTACACAGTGGAGTCAGTGTTTTTTGTAGGAAGACAAAGAGGAAAACGAGAAGGAAAAGGTTTTATTGTTATTATACGTTCGTTTGTACTACGAAATGCACATATGAAGATATGGTATTCTTCCTTTACAAAGGGAAGAACGCACAAGTATTACTAGTGTGGCGGTAATTGGCTTTCTACTCAGATTACTCCTAATTGGCTCTTCATGAAAAATAATAAAAATATTTTCTCAGTCGCTTCATACATTACTTGTGTAACTATCCACTAAATATTGTATCAGATATGCAATAGTGTTTAGACTTGAACAAACACTCTTTACAAATCTACAATGCTACATTTTTTGAGAGTTTGTATTGACGTAATAGGATGAGCTTGTTAAAACTTTAACTGAGAAAATAATAGGGATAATTTAAAACTCAAAGAATGACACTTGGTCTACCTCATTGTGCTCCTGAAAACATGAAACATCCAATATAATGTATGTATGCTTATGTGTACACATTGTTTATTTGTATTATTGTAGGGAAATATTGGTGAATGAAGCAATAATTATTCGTCATCGTTAAAGGAGGAGAAAATTAGTGGTAAAAAGTTTAGTTGGAAGATAGCAAATTGACATATGAGCATAAGATGCGACATTCTGGAAGCATTTCATTTGACACCATGACATGGCAGATATATAGTAGGTATACAAAAAATAACAATAAACGAAGACAAGTTTGTATTTTGAAGTTTTCTTGGATGGCAAACGACGCTCATATTTCTGCCCAAAAATAAGATGTACTGTTTAGCCATGTTACTGTTCCTCTTAAATTATAATGATTGTTCTTCATACAGTTCAACATCGGCTGTTATCTTTTTTTCTTCAGATGTTCGTCTTATGAAAACGCACTTCTGCCCAGTACATTAAATCATAATGTAACACATGAAGTACTTTATTATTATCATATTGGCTGGTTGGTACACATCTATCCAGTAAGTATTACTTGAGTGTCATGATATGCATAAAATACACATTCATTCCGAACATAATGATAGAGTCATACATTCTTTTCTCTCTCATCTCTTTCCTCTCTCCCTTGACTCCCAAACTTGCTCTACTCTCATTCTTCGTCGTCTTCTTGCTCTTTCGTGAACCAATAATAATAATAGTAATGATTATAATGATAGACGCACTTGCTCCGGCAGACTTGCTTTTACACTTTCAACTCTCTGCTGTCCACGACCTGGCTCCTTTTACGTCCTTCTTAAAGGCCCGGCGCCATGTAATGTACGTGTAGTACACACACATGTCTTGTGTGTTCCAAATCCTTAAAAATATATGTGTACCAACATTTAATGCGTTTATGTGTTCACAAAAGTAAAAATATATGAAACCTTTGAGAAGTTGTGATTATTTAGATTGAAAATTTAAAATCTTCGAATCTTATCAAAAATATTTTCAAGGTTTCGTAAATAAAGTTGTAGAAATTTAGAGCTATAGTGTGGACTAATGGGCATTTTAAATATCAAAATAAACTACTCATTTCTGTCCACATTTGCTTCTGACTTTAAAACTCTATAAAGCCTGCTCTTCTTTTAATCTGAGATTTGAATCCAATCTCTTAGCCTCCTCCAGGCGATTCAACTGTGTATGGCTGGTAGCTGAGCGCTTGCCTCATTTTAATCACGCACACAGGTGTATATATGCATTACATATAATATTAATATGCAAGATCATGAATGTATAATGCATTAATATTGTCCATCATGCTACTATTTTAGTTCAGATTATCCCACATGAAGGTTTAATGACTTCTGTATCTAACTCTCATAAATCCTTTTAAATTTGTAACAAACTCCGAGGCATCTTGCTTTTGTATATGCTCTCATCTTTTATCAGTTACCTCTTTTGTCACACCATGCCACAAGACATATATAATATCACTACTGTGCGTTGGTTTGTTCCCTTGTTTATTTGTGGCTGACATGGTGCAGAGAAAGATGCTACTGATACACACCAAGTATGAACAATAAGGACGGAATCAAGTGAAAACCCATAACTAATCTGATAATTACCGTCTTGTCCCTAAAACGAATCGATCTTTGGTTTCTTACATCACTCGGCTTTTGAGGTTTATTTTCACACAATTTCATTTTCTTCTCATTTATAACTTTTACACTTGATCTGCGGACAAGGAGCAGAATAAAAGGAATGTTCTTATATCGCTTTCAATGCTCAAAAAGTTCCTCTCAATACAAACAAGAAAAACATTACATCAAAGCATCTATTGAAGTGAGGTCCTCTTTTCTCCTTTTTGTTTATGTGAAGCGTAACACAAGTAGCTATCTCGAGTTGTTGACAGGTGAAACAAATTAGAAAGATGAGATTTCAGTCAGTCAAGCCAGCCTTCTTCTCCCTTTCATATTGACGGCTGGAGATAATGAAATGAAATCCCATTTTAAATCTCTCCGTGTCAAAGATAATCTTACTTCTTGTGTAGTTGTTGTAATACCTGTCACACTCTTTATTTTAACTGATGTCTGCCACTCGAGCTAATAAAGCTCTTAAAGCTTACTGGAGAAAATGAGCACATTTTCTTGCTTTACAGTACATTTTTTTGCTTCAGCTTTTTACTTTTTTACTATTTGAAATTCCCGTGTCTCAGTTTTTATTGAATTCGCTCATCGCCCTCAAATTGCAAACCCTATGAGCTTAAGAAAGGATGGTGTTCGTTTGCCATTGATTTGTGGGTCCGCGAGTTATTTACACCATTAAATAGTGCATAAAAAACTGCACCGGGTAGTGAAAGTTTCAGGTCCATAGCTTCTAAAACCAGAAAGTTATGGGGCTTGAAAGGGATTTTTTAAATATTACGTAAATGAGCTAAGATGTTATTTTAAAATGAGATTTTAAACTGGTGGCCACTCGAACTTTTAAAAACCAAAAATATGGTTAAATAGCCGAGACTTCAAAGATATTTTTAGAACTTGGAACTTTTTGGGATAAGCTTTGTATCACTGAATAATTAGGGATTAAAAACACTAAAAAACACCACAAAATGGCCC
>JAQIXX010000248.1:0-74148 GCA_034700605.1 Willowsia nigromaculata | reverse complement strand
AAAAATGGCTAGGTAGTCGGTGTTGTCCACTCGAAGCTTTTTAATCTGAACCCTTTCCTATTGTTTCTTTTATAACAGACGGATTACTGTAGTCGGGATAGTGAACTAGCGGCGTAGTATACACAGTCAATGTATGAATTGTATTTCTTTCAGTTTGTAACCTTCATATTATTATGTCATTCCGATTCATACCATGCATACATCCCTTTTACTTCGTAACACTATCTATCCCTCACAGCCACAGTATATACGGTAGTGATAAATAAAATGAGCTTGATGCCATACACACAACACAATTTTGTTGCAAGGCGGAGACACAACATACAATGCAGGTGTATTATCAAGATTTGTTTCTCCTCAATGAACTTTCCTACCTATGACAAAAAAATGTTAAGCACAAGATCTTTTCTATTAAGACTAATGCACAGCCACCACAGCATTCGGGTACACAGAGTGAATTATCATGAAGTACTGCAACCATATCTGTCGTATCATCAAAAACATACAACAAATGAGCATTTTTTATTCTGCGATTACTACTGAATGGAATGTAAATGTAAACGTAGTTGATCATGAATTAGTTGAACTTTTTTTTAAGATTTGAAACTTAGCACTGGTCAACGCAGAAGCTGATTTATTTTTAGTTCCAATATTACCCAGTTTTAGTATTGCTGACTTCAAACAATTCTTAATACCGAGCGCAACAACAAGAGAAACCTTACCGAAATCAATTTGATATTTTTTAATAGGTAGTCCTGCAAACATGCGTAGATAATTTTTAAAATTCATCATACAACGCTTCCTGAAATAATGATTTTTTTGGCGCAGTACTTCTTTGCTCGCTACTGACGGAGACTGGAGACACCTGTATTACTTCTCTCGTTCTCACGTTTCAACTCAATCATTGCGCAGTGCATTTTTCAATTTGCTGTTCGACTATATAATACTCTATATAAACCTCTTTCTTTAGCATTTAGCATATACGTGAGCTAAATGTAATTTTATTTTGGCAAATACACAGTCTTTGTGTACGAGGATATGCCATGTAAGCTCGTAACTTATAGAACAAAGATAGCTTTTTACCCATGAACTTTTAACAATAATTTCACTACCAATGCTTGAATCAACTACATACTGCCCTCATACCTGTATTGAACCTGACGTCAATGATGACACAAGAATAATTCAAATGATTGTATCATGTTATTTACGTATTTTATGTTGCAAAATCCTGATTAAATACCTGCATAATCCTGCGCTTAAAATATACGCTTGTTATTTTACATTCTTCAACTTGTATGTATGATTTGAGCTGGAGACCTTTCCTTGTGGTTGTGTAGTTTGTCATACCATACTTTATTGAGTAAATAAAATACATGCGGAAGGAACTTCACATCTCGCATTAAATTATATTGTGCATTCTATGCTATACTTGATACATTTCAGCCAAAAAAGTTATTTTTATCGTTCATGATAAAACTTTTTCTTAAAGAAGATCTCTTGAGTCGAGGGAACGGTTTCTTTTTCTCCTATAGCTAAAAATGAGGAATGAATTCTTAAAATGTTTTGTCACCAACTTACACCATGTTTCAACAACATACCTAGTTTGCCACCTATAGCTATGTCGGCTAAACTCCGATGGTGATGCAGTGAGTAGAGAAGAGAAAGAGATTTATAAAACTTTGCTTGGTGAAAAAATGCTTTTTTACTTTGATACATACACTCAACTCGGACACTTATCGAGAGGACAGATACCACTAGACTGTTGCTCGACCAAGAAACATTCAGTACATATATGAAATAAAGTTTCAGCTTCAAGAAAGAAAACGAAAGGTTCTAAAAATTTACCTAATCTTGAGAATATTACATGATGCCTATGCTTGCATCGTCCAACGGAAAGAATCGACGGAAAGGTCAATGAGTACGTCGACGAAAGAAGAGAGGCTGGCTATCTAGAAGCTGTTGCTGTGCAAGTAACACATACATAATAGTAGCATTACGTCTGCTTTATATTCACGGAATATTTATTGCGAACTGTTTTCTGAGTCTGCGGCAAGTTACTCTATTATAATTCACAGAGATGTGAGCTGTTATACCTGCTTAATATGAAAAATAATTTACTTGTACTTATGTGATAAGCCATTGTTTTACGGGAATGAGGTATAATAATAATATGTATGTTTGGCACCTTTTGACCTATCGACAAAATTACATTTCGCGTACGGAATTAACTTTGACTGACTGACTATTGTCTGACTTGGTGATTATTTTGAAGAGTTGCTGGAGATAAGACTGAAAAGTGAGTGTTGGTACGGTGCAGTGAGTCCATTTACGGATCACGTGCTTAAATTATGTGCAAATGGTCATGAATACACGAAAATTTAAATTCCTAGATCGATACGAAAATCTTACTGGATTCCAATGTTCAGACTGATGTTGGTTTTCACATTGCCATAAACAGTAGTCAGCAGATAACCATTCATAATGATTTCGCACTTCCGATTTCACAATTAAAAATACCTATATGATTTTATATGCTGGAGTTCTACTTGAAACAATTATATCATAAATTGTTTTTAAAATGCTTCCTCTGGTTGAATAATATGGGAAATTGATAATATCTCTAATAACCAATGACTATGGGACCTGATTACCTGACAGCCGCAAAATGTTCATTTATTTTTTAGTTTATGGTCTGCATTTCTAGTCTTAGATGAAAGGCGAGTATGCATGCATGTATTTGTTGTGCATAGAATATGAAGGGATCATGTCTCTGATCTCTGATTCAGTACGCCCACGCAACCCAACTTTCGCATTATTGTCAGCAACATCAGCACTACGGATATGTGGATGCATGCGGAAACATTTTCCATATGCAAACATTGTGCTAACTTAATTGAACATCCTAATTAACTGCTGTTTAGAGGACAATGTCAATGTAAATGGTTTATTAAAAAATACATCTAAATCTTGGTTGAAACCAAACAATGAAGAAAGAGCAAAATAAAGCATTTCGCAAATAAATTGTGATTAAGTAGCACACAGCACATTGCTTTCTCTTCTAGCCCATCACAGCTATTTTAATACGACATCGAATACGCGACGATTTTAATTCAACAAAAAAACAATAACTTGACAAACTAAAGGTTTACAAAATAAAATTGTATAATGCTAGAGCATTGATTTGATGAATCATCAGTCATCATAAAAAATATTTACTACCTCTACACAAAGCGTACAAATACAAAATAAATGATGATAAAGAAAATTTACTTTTTTAATTGGCTGCTTTCTCCACAACTGTAGTATCTCTAGTTTCAATCTGTCGTAATTGCTTCTTTTTAATTCTCTTCAACTTGGACGTGTTGCGAATCTAATAAATAATTTAAAATAGTTGAATAGTTATTAATTTATAATTCTCTTGTGCACATTGTTAGAAAAGTAAGAAATTATAACATAACACATGAAATATATAGTACATGAACAATACACTTCACTTACCACTTGAACTATTTCCGATTTTTTGGCGTTTTCTTCCTTCCTTTTCTTATTTTCAGCTTCTCTTTCTCTCTTTAACTGCTGCTCTAACTTTTTCTGCTCAACAATAGCTCTAGATTGTTCTTTAATTGCTTTTTTCGACTCTCTAAGTTGTTGCTTCTTTTCAAAAGAGTCACGCTTGTGTTTCTTAACTGTCGAGGTCCTATGTAGACAATTAATGGCACAAAAATAACTAACTGTGGACATTACCTATTAACAGATTTGACTACGATTGTAAAGCATTTTGCAACTCTGCATTCTGCGTTGCATATGTACTCGTTCAAACCTTTGCTTAGGAGATTTCCATATTCTTCCAGATTTTGGCTTCCCTCTAGGTATATTGTCACTGATTGCTTTCACTGAATCTGGTTTCTTACTACCACTTGTTTTGCCCATGGTTTTAAGAGCTAAAATTCACTCCAGTCCAATTCAGTCAACTTTCACCACTGACCAGATCTGCAGGTAAAAGAAGTTCCAAGATGTATTCAGATTAGTCTTATAAAATCCTATGATGAGGTACCAGTTCACATATCACATTGAATCATTATATAGGAACACGGAAGCACTAAATACAACTACATAAATCTAGAATGTCTCCTTAATTTTGTAAAGTTTGATTCCCTCCAGCTCACAACCTACACAATTACATAGTATGTAATTTGCAAATTAGTGAGTTGTGCCACAAATATTTTACTTTACAGCACCATAAGGTCATGAGTATTAATTGAGTTTTTGGATGGCAAAAAATATCTGATTACTGGAGTTGGTTAGATCAGGTTGAAGCAGATCACAGTTTAAAAAGTGGACATTTCTCAACATGTCCGTTTTCCGATTCTCCAGGTGCAAATTCCGGAAATACAATGGAGACCATAAATTCTATAAATAGAAGCCTTATACTATACTGTACCCAATGACCCAATTACTATGTCTCTGTGTCTGAAAGTTTCCATCAAGTTTGTATTGTTCTATTATATGCATGGTTGTTATCTATTGTGCAACATGACCAACCACAACCAGCAAGCAACTAAATTCTATTTAACCTCGTACGCCATACTTTGAAACTTGATTCTCAGGAGAAGAGCACCCCTCCTTAAAACTTCAGTCTCTGGATAACGACGAAGGTTAAATGACAGTTACGCAACATCACGTCGTAACATAGATGTCTTCATAATGGGTTATGCAAGATCCTATATAGCGTCTTATTGCGTATTACATTCTGTACTCTAGTTGATTTTGTAACATTTTACGTTTTACTTGCATTATTTGAGGAAAGGACACAATTCCGACCACTCCCGAAGTAAACAGAGGAGTCGAAAAGGTTGAGTCCCGAAAACACTGCGGCTTCTTACAAGCACTGACCCCCTCCATTTGCTTCGATCTATCAGCCCCCACAAAAGTGGAGAGGCAGCCAGGTGTATCGCTACGTTAATTTAGCTACCTATATTTCTATACATAATTCAGCATCCGTTTCCGTTTGACTTTCTCTTTGTGCCATCAGATTTTTTTCTAGCTACCTTTTAAAACATAATTTGAGAGTGAAAGTAGAATAGATATTCAGCAAATTAGAAGTTTCACATAGCATAGGTAATCGCTCGTATTTTGCAGATAAATTTCCTGTACAAGCAGAGCTGTTCAGAAACACTATATATGTTGTCTAGTAATCTAGTGGCTGTATTGCAGGAATCGAAGTAAACTACCTATCAAATTTTAATGGGCAGGGCAGAGAAAGTTTTGGAAATGTTGAAATTTTGCATTGAAAATTTAGGATAAAGTATTGAAATGCTGACAAATAAAAATAGTTGCAAAACCTACTACTGGTAATTAATTGATTTATTTGACATAACATGTGTGAAAAATGCATATATTTTTTCTATGCTCATAAATCGCATAGTCGAATGTATAAGTTGTTTATAAAGTGTCAAATCGATTTAAATAGATAATTAAAACCGACTGATGCTAATTAACCATGCCTAAAAAATCTCCGATGGGTTTCCAGTCACTATAGATCAACATCTAATCAGAGCATCAGTATTTTTGAAGCCACTGCCTAACACATTTTTTTATCGTCATAGCCTGAAAAATCCATGCCATTTTTACACAGGCCTTCAGCCTGAAAACGTGTCAGTGTCAGTCAGCCTCCTTCCTACCACACTATTCCAATAAATCATACTTTGTACCAGTACTGATGATGACACACTTGCAATTTTCATGAATGATATGATGACATATAACATACATGCATGGGCATCAGAATTTTAAATTTTATGCTGAATGTTATCTTACTACAGGCAGTTAGGTTGGATGTTAAGTCGTTCCGCTATTCCGGTCCAGGTAGCAAATTTGTAGTTGACAGGTGGCACGGAAGAGGAAACAAAATTACACGAATATCGCCCACTTCAATAACATGTCCCCGGGCAAGAAAATATAAAACGCTTCAGGTCGATTCCAGTCAACTTGCTACCGAATTGATATTCCTTATCAAAATGAAGTGTCCAAAACGAAAAGAAAGATCTCTCAAAAATGAATTAAAAACTTGTGTATGTAAACATAAAAATTATTACCCACGTGCTAAATCGAATAATCAATGCAAGATGCAATGAAGTAATCGTTTCATATACTAGTCTTCTCGTACGCACGCTGTGAAGAAGCATATGTTGATGTTTCAGAACACCCCAAAAGTGCAAACATCCCGAACTATACATTTACTTATGCACAACCTACAACAATGTACAGTACTAGATGGACTTACACTACACTACTCCTCACCTCAAGCCACAAAGTACATTCACAAAATAGCATTCATGTATACCTCCATCTGCTCTGCAAAACTTATCAACAACACCGGCTCAGTTGATTCGATAGGATTTCTTCAGAGTTGTGTAAAGTGTCAATTGGCATTGTCAGATTTCTCGAACAAAACACACCATGAACATTTAATGCGTGTGCATTTACGTTTTCAGGTGATGAAGTAATTGTAAATTGCGTAATTAAGGCACTAACCCAGCCTGCTGCACAGTTATAGATTAAGTACTGGTGAAGCCGGTGCAACGCTCATTTCTGTAGTGGGGTTTCCAGAGATGAGATAAAATAGTAGCAGGGGAACCAGTACAAAATTTAGAATCATGGGAAGGGTGGTTTTAATGATAGCTGAGAAGCCTTCAGTGGCAGAATTGATAGCTCAGAAGTTGAGTACTAGGGGTAGTGTTCGAACACGGAAAGGTAAGTCATATTTAAGTAATTCAATGATGCTTCGTCATTCGTGAATACATGATAGTCGTTTTTGAAGGGTGAGCTAATTAAAGAGGAAACATGTCATTAACTGGTATATCTTCAATCTTGAGCGTGTGCAATTACATTATTATTGCTAATTTGCAGCATTAAATGGAATACCAGTACATGAATGGGAGGGCAGCTTTCGAAATGCTGGGAACGTAATGTTCCGCATGACTGCTGTCACTGGACATGTTTACGGTTTGGATTTTCCATCCAAGTTCAACTCCTGGGAAAAGGTACAGAGGCTATTGTGCTTGTAATGGAATTCATAAATAAAGATAAAAATTGCATTTATGAATTATATTGTGACACTTCTTTCAATAACTTTCCATAGGTCGATCCTGCCGAGCTTTTTGAATGTCCTGTCACAAAAACTGAGGCTAACGAAAAGCAAAGGGTTCCACAGATGTTGAATGCAGAAGCTAGAGGTGCTGAATTTCTTGTGCTGTGGCTTGATTGTGACAAGGAAGGAGAGAATATTTGCTTTGAAATCTCAGATATTCTGCAAGATACAATGAGGCTAGTTCCTGGACAGACCTTGTTTAGGGCCAGATTTTCCGCTTTAACTGGACCTGACCTCACACAAGCCATGAATAACCTCACTATCCCGAACGAAAATGAATCGAAAAGTGTTGATGCAAGACAGGAACTGGACTTGAGGATTGGATGCTGTTTTACAAGATTTCAAACTAAAGCATTCCATGTGAGGTTTTCCACATACATACTTCAAATATCAAATCCTTAGAATATAAATACACGAAATATTGATGTAATTTGAATGTCTACAGGGAAAATACGGGGGTTTGGACTCGACACTAGTTTCCTACGGTCCATGCCAGACACCTACGTTGGGATTTTGTGTGAAACGCCACGACAAAATTCAGTCATTTAAGCCAGAAAAATTTTGGAGCATTAACGTATGTACCATGTACCTTTGATGAATGATAGAGCTATATATTATTCATTTTAATTATTGTGTGAAATACAGAAAAAATCAATTATGATTCACAGGTTACTGTTGGTTTGGATGGAGAAAAACAAATCATTCTTGAATGGAAACGGAAGCGCTTATTTGACAAGGAAGCTGTGGAATACTTTTTAAGTACAATGAAAGATTCCAAAGTGGCTATGTAAGTTTAAGCAAGAGCAACAAACTAAATGTAGCAAACCTGATCTGTAGTACATTTCTTATTCGAATTTTTGCCTTTATTAGTGTATCAACCGTCAAGAAACGGGATGGTGTTAAGAAAAGACCTGTAGGGTTAAATACTGTGGAAATGTTGCGTCTTGCATCATCTAAACTAGGTAATACGACTATGATTACATATAAGCTGATAAACTCAAAATAACAGTAGGTATGTTCGATGTCAGCTAAAACTACTTTTCTCGTGTGTTAAAAGGAATGTCTCCTCAACACACAATGCAAGTTGCTGAAAGGCTATACACTCAAGGATTCATCAGTTATCCTAGAACAGAATCTACTCACTATCCTTCCAACTTTGAATACAAGTAAGAGTAAGATTAACCTCTACCAACTATTATGTGTCCCTAATTAACATGAACTTTAACTTTTAATCTGGCCTTATTGATGAGAAATATTTGAAATTGTGTAGATCGGATTTGGCCAAGTTTTCCAAGCATGATGAGTGGAGCTCTTTGATTTCATGGAATTCCATTGTTCAGCCGTTAAAAGGGCACGATGCTGGTGATCATCATCCCATTACACCCCTTGTTGCAACTTATTCAAATACATTTCATGACACTGATGCAGCTAGGCTTTACGCATTTATCGTAAAGTATTTCATTTCCACGGTATGCCAACATTAACATTGCCATTTATGAGTACCGTCTACCAATTGAAAATTACAGTACTAAAATCCTAATCGTTTTTATCCTAAAAAACTATTACTTTAGTTTACTGAGGATTGCAAGTTTCTTGAAACCAATATCGACTTTCGGATTCAAAATGAAGTGTTCAGTTTTCAAGGCAAGGAAATTGTCAATCCAGGATTCACAAAAGTATATCCCTTTACTGTCATCTCCAGCAGCGATCAAATTCCTGACGTAAAGCCGAATAGTAGCTGGCCAATACTGGAGGTACGAAAAAATACAAAAATGAACTGATAACATAACATCATTATTTGATGAAATTCATGTGTTCATTTTGAGTATTCCTATTCCTGAATTTGCGAACTATTGCCGCTATTGTAGAAAAAACTTTACGAATCGGAAACAAAACCTCCAGATTACCTAACTGAAAGTGAATTGATTTCACTTATGGAGGAGCATGGAATCGGCACTGACGCTTCAATCCCTGTTCACATTAACAACATTTGCCAGCGAAACTATGTTCAAATTGTAATGCCTGGAAGAAAGTTGGTGCCAACTGACTTAGGTAAGATTTATTATTCTGGAAATAATGATATAGCTATGTTTATATGACATGTTTTTCAACACGTTGTTTATATGATTTTTAGGGATTATTCTCGTTCATGGCTATTTAAGAGTAAGTGCGGTTCTTTAAATCTTTCTGTAAAGTTTGGTGGTTTAGTGCTTAAGATTTTGATCTATAATTGTTTATTATGTACGATTTATAGATCGACCCAGAATTGGTGCTTCCAAGCATGAGATCTGAAGTGGAAAAGCAGCTTAATCTTATCGCCAACGGTAGGTTGACTCTACGCGCATTTGTATGTAAAATTGAAATATCCCAGTGTGTGACTTTCAAAAATTTTTGTAATTTTTGAAATGCATAATTTTGTAGGGGAAGCACAATTAAGCCCAGTTGTGGATCACGCTCTTGATATTTTCAAAGCCAAGTTTTTGTTCTTTGTGAAGAATATCACTGCAATGGATGAACTGTTTGAAGTATCATTCTCCAAATTTGCGGATGGAGGCAAACCATTCTCAAGGTATTTTGTTTTGAAAGATAAATAATATAAGGTTTCGAGCAGGAATAAATGATAAATAAATAATTTGATTATGGTATTGTTACAGATGTGGCAAGTGTCGCCGATACATGAAATTGGTGTCGTTAAACGTGAGTCGCTTACATTGCGCCACTTGTACAGACACCTATAATATACCACAAGGCGGTATCCTTAGGGCTTTCAATGACACTCGCTGTCCATTAGATGATTTCGAGTTGATTCAGTATAGTGGTGGAAGCAAAGCCAAGAGCTACATATTTTGTCCTTATTGTGTCAACAATCCACCTTTCCCGTAAGTAAAGTACTTACATAATTGAATTAAATTAATAATTGATACATAATATACAATTGTTTGCTAACAAAATTATGTTTACTTTATTAGCGGAATGAGGAAGGGCAATGCCTGCAATAGCTGTTCGCATCCCCAATGTCCATTTGGATACAGTACGATTTTATATTTTTTAATAAGAATATTTTAAAACTATTTTGGTATTTTATGTATATTTTTGATAATTTCATTATTTGCACTCCACTTCATTGTAGATATGAAAGGTATTTGTGCTTGTGAGGAGTGTGATGATGGCATATTGGTTTTGGATCCTGCTTCCGGGCCTAAGCATAAAATCAGCTGCAATAAGTAATTTGAATTTAAATTCCCTAAATTAATTTGCCTTAATAACTAAAACAAATTCTAACTAAAATGTCATTATGTTGTTCATTACAGATGCGACGTTTACATTAGTGTTTTCGAAGGATCTAAACGTGTAACAGTCTTGGATGACGAATCATGCGAATCGTGTGAATCTCAGTTAGTCTTGGTAGACTTACCCAAACGAGCAAATGAAGGGGAAAAGAAGGGCTGTATCTTTTGTACAGATGAATTTGAACCATTCGTTGAAAAGCACAGAGTCTTGGAGAAAAAAGGATTTGGAGGTAGGGGTGGAGGTAGAGGAGGTCGGGGTCGAGGTCGAGGTAGGGGAAGAGGCCGTGGTAGACGAGGTGGTCGTGGTCGTGGAAGGCCTTGAATGGATCCAATGTATTTGATAAATATTATGTATCTTTCCGGTCCGGTGAATGCTCATTAAATATTATTTATTGGTAGTAAAAAATAAAGTCAATTAAGAAAATGTTTTCGACTCGATTTGGTTCTTTATTTAATTCATAAGTGAAGTATTGTACATACGTTATAGATTAAATATAAAGTCAAAATCGCATAATCAAGAACAGCATTAGCGAACTAAAATTACTAAGGTAGATTATTGCGCCTACGTTTTCTACACATTCATTTAAAACATTAATAGTTTGCTTTGCACTTTTACAATCACAGTATCCTTCAGCATGGTCTAGCATGTACTCATGAGCTATTGGATTTACTCCAAATCCATGGAACGTTTTCTTGAACATATTATCTCTTTGCGCTTGGCTGTGATCCTTGCATTCCAAGGATTCATGGCACTCGATTGAGTTTGGGTGTTGTAAAAATGGATCCATGATATCCGGATTTGGTCTAAATTTGCAAGGAACGCCTGCTTTTGCTACGCACTTTGTCAAGCCTGAGACCGTTTTCCCCTTCACTGAATACAAGTAATTGCAGTCACAATGATCTTTCAAAGTCAATGATTGGTCGTACTCTGTTCGGCAGAAGGTAAGCTCAAAAGGATTGCATGCTGTTGCAACTGAAGCACCCTAATAAAATTTTGATCTTTGCGGGATAAGCTGACTAACAATTTTAAAAATGAAGTTAAAAAATAGGAAATTATATACCATTCCTGAGGAAGTAAGCTGTGTTGAAAGTCTTTCGTTAAAGACACATGAAGGTGCCGTTGCAGGTGGTGGAGTTGGATTTTTCAGGTTATCATAGGAAGAAGCATCCAAATACACAAGGTTTGTCCAACGCTCAGTCAAAGATGTCTTGCCGAATTTCATGTCTTGTAAAGAATAGTGAGAATACATTGCTCCCATTACGTATGCATCATTTTCAGTTGAGCATCTTTCTCCTAAAGAGGAGAAAACACGACTGTTGTCTCGAATGTCTGTGCTCATTTAGAATATTCACTAAATTAAATCGCAAAATAATCTTCCATAGGAAAGTAGAGTAGGTATCTTAACAGTAGCTTTGGAATATGTACATTTGGTGGTTCCAGGACACAGTTTATCTTCAATATCTTTTGGGGCACTCTGGCAAAACTCGATTTGATGCAAAATTAAGAAACTAAAAAAGCATTGAAAGCATCCAAGTAAATAAGAATTTCTCATCCTACTTTGCATTTTTTTAAACTCTGTGGATCAGTCTGCTAATCAATTTATATCTCTTTTGGACCTTTGAAACATGTTCATAATTATAATATATTTCATACTGTTCTGCATTAGTTTTGAAAATTTAACTTCAATCATGGCAACTTCCAAAAAGCACGCGCTTTGCCTTGTTTGTATGCAAAAACTTTTAGCTTGCAGTGTTGCAATTTGTAAACACGGTATTCTCAAAATGGAATATCAAAGCGGTGGCATTGCTCATTCAATTTATTCGGATCATGTTTAAAAAAACGTTTGAAACTGCATCGCAGAAAAAGATTGATGTATGAAATATATTATGGAATAAATGGAATTGGATTGGAGGATTAAAAATTCGCAGGTTGTTTACTTTTAATGATGATGATGCCAAATTGTCGAAACCTGTGGTTAGGCTGACGAAACAATTTGTATTTTTTGCTTTACTTTTGAACTTGACTTTGTATAAAATATTAACCAACGTTAGTCATTTTTGTAATCCATTTTGAATGTCATGTTGCATTTCTGCCTGCACAATGCACGTACAACATAAACAGCTCATTATGGCAAATTTTCAGAATTAACTAGCTAAAATGGGTACAACGTTTTTTTATAGAAACTGCTGGTTTTTTATTGATTGGAAATTACAAGCAACAAGCAATCAAGACATGAATGAAAGATCTATTTCGTCAGGCTTATGAATTGCTAACGAGATGCATTATTTTGCAATCAACGACGAATTCATTGTCAAATTGCTTCAAGTTGTAACCCCAAATATTTTAAGGGAAGCACGTACGGACTTCAATGCAGAGTCAGTTTCGTTTGTGGCTTTCATGTCTTTGCTTTAAAGATTTTTTGAAAATGACAGTTTGCGTTTGGTTTGTTGAACAGAAGCTTTTTGTAAATATTGGTGGGATGTTTGGTGCAAATTGTTTGGCCCAAACCCCACGATTCATCACATCTAATCTTGCATGCTGGTACTTTGGGTCAAACACTTATTATGTGTGCCTAAGTACAAGTACCACAATTTCAATGTCAGTGGCATATTGTACACCACATACATATACTAATTTGTGGTTTTGCGTTCAAATTTTCTTATATTAATTGTTTAAAAGTCTTAAAACTATGAATTCCATATTTGTCACGATTGTTATTCAAGTCGCCCCACTCAGATACTTCAGACACTCGTTCATTGCAAACCCGAATATTTTGCATTTCAATAATCGTATAATCTCGTCTCTCACTTGGCAAAAAATGTTGTTTGTGGTCTCAAAACAAATTCAAAAATTGATTACTCTATTTACCAAGCTTTTAACCCTACTGTGGTGTACTAAAGACTAACATTCACACAGAAATTCAAACTATTGATTCAAAAATCTCTTTAAACGTTTTACACCATTATTATTTGGTAATGTATACCACAAGTTAATTTGCTAAGACGTCTAAAAACATTTTATGTATAATAATGTTCTTTGCCAAACCAATAAATATTGTTTTTACTGTGTGAGATTAAATTCAAAAATACGTGTAACAGAATGGGCTCAAGGTTTCTTCATAAAAACTAGATCAGACTAGGTATCTAACTCCATAAAAAAATTATTCCACAAGCGGGTGGGCTAGCATTTATCAATTTTTATACATGTGATGATAACATCCAAGTTACATGGATTCTTGAAGTTTAATCTTTTTCGTTGCGCTTTTTTTGCTTGTCTCAAAAATACCTGCTGCTATCTGCTATATGTGCTTTTGTGAGTCATTTTAGATTATTTCCATTAAAACTGTAAATAATTATCGATTGATGAAGATGTGAGTTCGTGGTTGGCAGTAACTCTCGGTTCGCCCTAAAATTCTTCATAGCAAAACCGTGGAGCCTATGAGAGAACATTTTTTCACGATGCCAGACGGAGATTTTTTGTTTATTTTTCAGTTCTGGTGAATATTTTTCATTTGGTTCATCTTCCAGCTTGAGTAAGCGAATTTCTCCAGTTCGTTTTCCTTTATTCTTACAATCAATCATTTTCTTTCAAGTCTCTAGAATTCTAAAATGCATTGAGTCTGTACCATAGCCATGTACACATTTAATAATTTCATGATGAATGAGATGCGTCGTGCAGCAATAGTCTGCAATTTCGTGGGCCATTCGTAATTATTCATTTACAAAAAGCTGTATTGCCCTTAGAACAATTCAATTAAACTGGTCAATACAAGTATGCTATTGTAAAAATTGCTATATACAATATGTTATCAAAACATACAGTTATATTAACTTCTAAAGTGTGACTTATAATGTTTGTGAATAGAATAGATATGATACACTGAAGAAGCTATCGAATAGTGTAGTAGAATTTAAAAAGTACTACAGTACTTTTTGAATTTTGAATTAGTAAATTTCGTTGCATTTGCTGTAGCTTACTATGAAGTTACATTTAGTTTTTACAGACGGAGGACAGTTACATGAAGTGTTAACGCAAGAATGGGCTGTTAGGAATCACCATAATGCACCCATATTTACTAGTGCTGAAAGTCAAAATGTTATCTAACTTTGATAGTCACATGCAGTAGGCTACGCCATAAACAGTAGAATCCTGACCCGTGCCCTGTATATTAATTTAATTTATACCCATTCAGTCTCTTGATTACACATACATATATAGAGACGCTAGAGATACCGATGAAAGGGACAAAAGCTTGCGAAAAGTCGAATCTTGCTGGCTTGCTTGCTGCTACCTTTTACTTTGAAAACTTTGAACGTTTTGTTTGAAATACAAAATATGTATGGACGTGCTCAAATTTCATGATTTGCTATTGCCTCATTTTATTTGCTAGTTATGTTTTTGCTTTTTCATTGTTACTATTCAAAACACTTGTCGCACTTTTCTTTTACAAAATGTTAGCTCATCTTCAATTATTATAATCTAACTAAACCAAGCACCAAACATATGTATTCCCGTAAAGAGTTTGGGCTTATGTCACATTGAAAACTATTTAAGGTTGCATTCTATACTACTATGTATGTTTGCATATTTCTTAAGATTACAAAGCCTAATAGTACAGGAATATCGATTGGATAACTTATGATTATGATTAATAATAAGTTCTAGCATAGGATAAGATATTCAATAAATTCCTCTTCGTGCAATCAATCGAGATGCACACTCAAACTTGGTTTTATTCGGGAAGATTTAAGAATTTAAGATTTAAATTAAGATTATTAGGGACATTTTTGCTTGAAGTTGATAGTTGCTCCGTAAAAAATTGCTGCACGAGTTTTAAATATGAACGTATAGTATCATAATATCAACCATTGTTATCTAGAATACTTTACTGATGATCAATCGACAATCTTGTAGATTTTAACAAGCATTTTCAATCTTTTTAAGAACTACTTGGTAATCGTATTTTAATTATTGCAAATTTGATGGCTTCCTTGTTACCAACATATTACCGCTCTCGTGTTTAGGGATTTAGGAACTTGCCGACTGGGAATCGAATAAACTGCGACTGTATTAAAAGGATTTATATGTAAAAGTAATAAATACATAATATTGTTGTTAGTAGATGTAGCATATATTTCACATTTAAAAGAAATTATGAGAAATTAAATAGGAATGGTTCTTTGGTAGTGCTTTTTAAACCAAAATATGTAAAACCTAGGCAGGATTATAGACATAGAGGCTCAGCATGCCTTCTCTTATTATGATAATATTTTTACCACACTGATTGACTTTTTAGTATAGTGCATAGTGTGGGAATGCGTGAGAAATTATTGAGCATTGAGCGACTTCTTATTCTAACACAGCAATTTCTTGAAGCGCACAAGCAGCTTAATTCATGTATTTTTCAAGTTCAAGTACACTCAGACCCAAACAATGCTCGACGAGGACCAGTAGTCGACAGATTTCTCGCACAACGATATTTTTAGTATCACCAGTAATTATTTGAATTTGAAGCACATTTATGATCTAGATCGTTTTGGGTACAAATATGCGGAATTGAGTTATTAAATTAAATCAAATATTTTTCCAGGTTAGGTATTATTCCAACTACAAGCAACCATATTGCATATAAACTAAAAGATGTATTCATACTTCAATTAATTCCAAGTACTAATTTATAAACTATTATTGAAATGTAATGTGCCTGTAAATCAGTTCACTAAGGTTCGGAAGCATTAAACATTCTCCAATTGCAAATTGAAAGTATCACCTACATTTACACATGTATCAATAAATTCAATTAAGAAGTGAATGTATTTATTTTCCATGATTCAATAATCGTGGAAGTAGAGTGCACTTTTTCTCTTTTCATTTGGTGTTTTACTTGATGCAAACGAATGCTTTTCTACATACCTATGTATATTTATAGCAAAGATGGAAAATACTACATTACATGCTTAGTTCTATTAATTAATACAAAAACTCTGCATGCACTTAACATTATTAATGTAATATATGCAACTTCAGGGTCTTTCCATTGTAACATTCACCTCGTTACACATTGTTGTATTCTTAAATCTTAAATCCCAATCATATATACAGTTCAATGTAAAAGTAAGGGAAATATCATCGGCATTGATCACATGTCGTGTGAATCAGGATTTACTCTTCTTCCCAATCCTTTCGTTTTCTACATTTTTATAAAATTATGCAGTATCTCGAGGCATGGTCTAATGTAATAAAATTATATATTTTATACATGTACCAATTTGTCTACTACTCACGGACCACTGAAAGGCAATCCTACAAATATATAGTACTTGGCCAAGTAAGTCATGTTTTAAAATGTGATTTGCACAGAAATTAGAATTGATAATCGTGATGACGCATATCGGGTAGGGTTGGTTGTTGGGGTAAGTCGATGAGTCTTGTTTGATTCTAATGAAAATGTTTGGATTGCAAACTCCGCCATTTTTGCAGTCGAAATATAAAACTGCATTTTTTATTTGATTCAGGAGCATTCAAAACATTTACGTAAATTGATCAGGTTATCAATAAACATATTATTTATGCATTTGTATGGAAGGGGCGGGTTTATGCAATGTACATCTTGTTTCTGTCTAAGCACACTCATGTAATGTATCTATCTTTGATCGAAAGGAAAGGAACAACCTTGGCATTTAGATTTCTGATCCTTAGCAAATAACAAAGCTTAAAGCTAGAAAAAATCAAATAGCAAAAACTTGCATAAACCTAAAATATGCAATTTAGGCACGTTCGTACGTAATCAAGCGAAGAAAACTGGTTTCGTTGAAGAATAAAAAACAGAAAATGTTCCAAATCCCTTGCAAACATTATCGGGATAAAATGACAAGTAAAATTATCATATATGAAATATTTTGTGTTTTAGGTATATTATGCGAATACATACATACGCGTGCAAAACAGCGTCCAATTTTTTACTCCTGTACCTCAGAAATCAAAGAAAACTGCTATCAATTTATTTTAATATGAGATGCAATATGAATGATGTATAGAGACTACCTAGGTACGCTCAAGTGGCGAAATAATAATCATGTGTGGGGCTACTTGCTATAATAATAATGATATTTATAAGAAGCAGCTTTGCCAACTGAAAAATACTGTAAATTATTACTACATAATAACTAAAACAATAATATTGTTTATACTCTCTATACGACATTGTCCGTGATGACGATTTGAAGCCGAATGGCTATGCGATGGCTCTACTCGCGGCACAGATCTGTGCACTTGTCCTGCCTTTTTCACCATGACCAAGATAATCGCTGTATACAGTCAAAAGTATCATTATCTTTGCGTTTATGACTATGACGATGGGGGTTGACTCAACAAAAAAGTGGAAGATCAGGATAATTAGTAAAAGGGAACGCCACCGCCTATGCATGCATGTATATATGCATTGAAAGTAAGTTTAGCAAACTACAGTGACCCATGTACCTTGTGTTTGCAGTTTTGCCCCTAAAATGAGTAATGACGATTTTGAGTAAAACAAAAAGAGGCAAATCAAGGAGCGATTTTGTGCAAAGAAAAGAGCATTAGTAATCTGTATAAAGCGTCACAGTGAGAGAAGCCTTTGATTCCTTCATCATATTATGCCATACGATACTTCTGCTTGAAAACAGGTAAGATTCTGCAAATATGATATTACCAAGAAGAGGTCTTATTATTGGAAATGTCCACTCTGTTACATGAATCTTTTTGTGTTGCGCTGCATTTGCGAACGCCATATTTCGCGATACTACAAGAACAGGTGCTTGTTCAGGTCGCAGTACAATTACCTATGCGCAAAAATTCCACCTGGTTGATCTGCTGTACCGTATAATGTTATATGATGTTCTTCGCTGACGAAGAAGAGCAATGGGATTTTACGCTGTGACTCTACTGATTCGTTTTACTCATTTGTGTTATTTGCTGTGCTATCAAAGAGCACCATCATCTTCAAGTCTTTTATATCACTTTACAGTGAATGTGAACTGGACGGCCTTTTCTGTCTCATTAGAAGAACAGGTTTGAGAGAAGCAAAACAAGACTTGATTTTTTTGTCTGTGCTTACGTATTTCATCTTAACAGCAAACGCTTGCAGCACCCACAAGAAACATAAGCGTACCTTTTTGCCAATCTATTGCAAAAGTGGTTCCAGTTCTCGTAATTGTCGAGGTTTTACCAATTTTATTGTTGGGGTAGTTCCATGCGAAATTTTTTGGTCTTTTTGATCATCATGTCGATATCTCGGCACAATAAATGCACACGCCACTACGCGATTGTGTCCAAGCAGAGTGTCTATCCATGCATTATAAAATTTAATTGCAGATTCGTTGAATGGTAATTGTTGAAGTAAAGATACTTACCTGTCTGTGTTTTTTATTACTTGTGTGAATAAAATGCTTGTGGTTATACAGTGAGATGTAAGATTTTTCTTGTATTGTGCAATTCCCTTCATTGTTCCTATTATTTCTCTGGAGAGAAGCTATAAAGCAATGCATGGTGCATGATATGAACACACATACAGCTCCAGCGCAATTATTACCATAATCTAGTCTCATTGACCAAACCTTATAATAATAAAATTTGGTCGTGTGTATAACAATGATTTTTCATGAACGTGAATGATATTCTACCACACTGTATAATATTGTATGATTCAACTGTGATCAAGCATAGTGAAGTTTTATACTAATGATCTGTGATGATGATGATAATGCAATATTATGTTGTTTGAGAAGCGGAAGAAACAATGCAAAATTGTATTGCAAATCCTAGACGTATGTGGTAGCATTAGAATTGTTGCATTATTCTGCTAAACCAAGAAAAAGATCTTCCCTGTGGTTTTGCAGTTTTTTTCTTGTTGTTGAATGTGTGGCTGTGAGGAAAAGTTGAAAAAATACGCGTTTCAGCTACATGGGTATTGTATGCTGGTCGTGGCTCCGAAGTGAAGTCTGCTTGAGTTTACAATTAAACACTGTCAGTAGTCGACGAAAAATGGTACTTGGTGGAGGTCTATTTCGTGGTGGCGAGTTCTTATTGTGAAATGCAGGCATAAAACGTGTCTCCGTATATTTATCGGGAAAATAATTGATTGGAATATACTAGTGCAAGTTTTGTGTGTGAAGTCTAATTAAAATATTGAACAGTTATATATTTCGAATGAATAAATTACAATTATTATTGTGACCTCAGTGTTTGTGCCTATGAGCATCTCATAAAATTTTTATCTACATTGTGCCATACGTTTCATTTGTTGAAAAGACAAGTTTTTAAGGTGATTCTAGTGATAACAACTATACAGTATTTCGGATATGATGGAGGAAACAACCCCTACCGAGCAGAATTATGATAACCCCGGTTTCGATGCCGGGCCGGAGGAGATTGGAATGGCAAACTTGAATCAGAATGGTAATTCCGCTCCGGTAAACGGAACTGGAAGTGGGGGAACCAACGGACAGTTGACAAGCGTTAGCATACCAAAGGAAACGACAACGAGGATTGTCAACAACACAAGATCTGCAGAATGGAACGCTAACAATGCTGTAGTTATTCGTAATGCTATGAAAACCTATCGCGGAGCAAAGAGTCCCGTACTGAACGACTTTAACATGACAGTGAAAGAAGGAACCATGTAAGCACACGCTAATCTTTATTATGTGTAGCTTTGGGGGAAAATGATAATGACAGAGACATCACGAGCTACAATTACAGTTTTATGCTCTCTCCTTTCTTCTCTTGCAATGAAATCTAATTTTCTACGGTAATTTACAGTTACAGCCTCCTCGGGAGTAGCGGCTGTGGCAAAACTACAACCCTTTCATGTGTCGTTGGTTTAAGGAAGTTGGATGAAGGGAGTATCACCGTGTTTGGTGCTCGGCCAGGGACAAAGCAAAGCGGTATACCGGGCCGTAGAGTGGGTTACATGCCACAGGTGAGAACGAGACTTGATTCATAATGTGCATAATAAAAAATAATTATGATAAAAATTATGAAAGATGGTTTATGTGTGTGCTTTATTATTTAAACCCATACAATAAGACTGGTAGATTATATCATCCTGTAATTTTTAAGTTACGCATTTATGGTTTATTATTGCGTTCACAGGATATTTGCTTGTATGAAGATTTCACAATCTCGGAAACACTTCAATATTTTGGCACGATTTGTGGCATGTCAAAGGATGAAATCGAAGATCAAGTTGACTTTCTTATAGACTTCCTTGACTTGCCACCATCGTTCAGGACAGTTAGAACACTCAGGTATTTGAGTTGCAATATTGGTTCACATGTTGAGTAAATCATGCAAAAGTAGCAAAATGTGTATATTTATTATCATTTTGAATGTTTCAGTGGTGGTCAAAAGAGGAGAGTTTCCTTTGCCGCGGCGTTAATTCACTCGCCGGAGCTTTTGATTCTCGATGAACCGGTATAAATTTTTATTCAATTATGTTTATTCCATGATCTAAAAAAAATATCAATGCTAATTTGGAAAATTTTGTCCTGATTGTTTTCAGACTGTAGGAGTAGATCCACTTCTCCGTGAAAAGTAAGTGAATTTTGTTTTGTTTTGAACTAATATCACATATTTTTTCATGCTGGATTGTCTGCACATATTCTTCATAGAACTATCCTTTATCTTAATTCATAAGCAATTCTGTAAATTCTCCACAAATCTTGACGAATATGTGACTTCAAACCATTTTTGACCTCACGAAACAATGAATATGCCTACGTTTACAATTGTTAAAAAGGACATGCATTTATACCAGCGAGATAATCTTTAATTAACCTTGAATTAAATTAGTTGCATCATGTTTACATCAAACATTTTTGCAGAGATTCTGCTAGCTTTTTGGAAAGAAACACAAGTGTGCTGCCAAAACAAAGATGATATAAAATTTGCATATAAAGTTCCTTCCAAAATCCAATTTAAGTCTTGTTATTAATGCGTTTGTGGAAAAAAAGAGATCAAGAACCCATTTTTTGTCATTTTTCAAGACCACGCGCAACAAAGCAGCTTAAAGAAGCCAGTGATGGCAACTGTGAATAGGCATCTTAACACTTTTTGTTGATGAGAGATGACGAGATATGTTAACAAATGCCGAGCAAAGGTACACTGATGAGTGCTGCCAGTGCTGCGGTATGCAGATGGCATATACTCGCCAGGTAAAAAGGAACCTAAACAAAAAACGCTTTTCTAAAGTTGTGAATGTTATAGAGAGTTAAAAGATATTAGAACACATTGCATATTTCGCTATTATACAGAATCTCGCCGTGTCTATATGTTCGGTTTGTTAATATTCTTGCGAAATTACCCAAGAAAACTCATGGTCAAGCGAAGAAGATAGAAACAACTTTAAACTCGAAAAAATAATTTTAATTCAGTACAGCATGCAGATTTGTCTATGAGGCTATGGCATTACAAGGGTCCTTTTGTACGGAATATATTCATTATCCATCAAACAAATTAAATGCGAATCTATTCTTCAAATCGAAGCTCGTTGGTGTACTCAAGAATACATACATGTAGATAGTCTAATGTCCATTCATTTTATCTGATATGTCCAAGTACCAAATTATATGAATCATAATAATATTGTTGGCTTGTGGTTTTCAATGCTTTATAATATGGAATGGACAATATTTGCTGTTTTGTTTGTCCAATATTCTTTGTTCTTTTAACACCTTGAGTTGTTTTGTTTGCATTTATGAGTGCATACATCTCTGTGAGTCACAGAGAAGCCCATATAATGTACATTGATCTTACTGAGAATTCCCACTGGACAGGATCGTGCTTCTTCCCAGAACACTTAATAGCAAGCTGTTACTGTTGTAATTTATGATCTTTTACATGGGCGGAAAAATCCCATTTTGTTTAGTTATGCGTTAAAAATGGAAAGACGGTAAAAATACGTGAGCGTGCTCATGAATGTCATGGAACATGTCCGCATTTGCCTAACCCATGAAATGTTAACCACAAACGACGAAACGCATGTACACTGCAGTCATGATTCCTTCAAAATTCACATGTTACTCTGCAAGCTACAAGACATTAACTACAAACTAGCAATTTAGTAAGACAGAGTATTATTAAGATTTTCAGACAAATAAATAGAAACGCATTTTTACGAGTGGGATGTAACAACTTAACTTCATAGTCAATTATCCTTGTTCATCGCTTCAATCCCAAAATGAAAGAAGCAAAAGTGTGATACTGATACTTCAAGGAAAGTTATTAAACTTTATGCATTATTATGCCATGCATGAATCTGCCTATTTAAATGATCATATATATGAAAAATCGACAATAATCAGACATAAAAAATTTTGTATTCACAATTCCGGTAACATTTTAAATCACAATGGGAAACGTAATTTGAAGTAGGTAATTCACAATGCAGAAATAAAGATCTAGTCAAAAATATATTGAAGATGAAGTGTTAAAACACACTGTTGACTAACCCTGACATTTCTTAAGTCGCAAAACCTCAATTCATTGTTTTTGCATGCAAGGAGCTATGCTATCAAATTAAAGCCATATTATTATACATTTTCTATATTATGTGCATCAAACAGCAGACTACACTTGAAATGCTAATTAATGCTAATAGAACCTTTTTATCAAAACATTCCACTAACTTTTTTTTCTTCTTCTTTTTTGTCACACAGCATTTGGAACCATTTGTGTAAACTGGTCTCAAGGGGGCAAACTACTGTGATCATCACAACCCATTATATTGAAGAAGCACGTCAATCTCACAGCGTAAGTTTAATTTTAAGTGATCTTGTTTCCACATTCTCACCGTAGAGAGGTACATATATAGTTGTATGGACAGTACCAGCAATGACGTCAAGTTAAACTTCGTCTTTTTCGCAACTTCATTGCTACGTGCTCTGCTTACACTCGGTTCCATTCCATTATGCAGCTTAAAAGATGCTTCCTTTTGGCGAGAATTAAAAAAAATGAACAATGCAATGGTTGCTACCTGATCATGCCAAGTTTCTCAGAAGTAGAAGGGAATACCCTACCGCAATCCACTCTTACAAATATCTTGAACTTTGCAAATCCCAGTACTCCTTTTCCTTTTACCATCTTAACTTTCAATATGCTTTTCTATGTGTAGTTAACAATGAAATATGTACTTACGGTATCCGAATCAAACTTACTCATTGAACTTATGCTTTGTAAATCCAACCCGCCTAGTGTTGTTAGCAGGAGCAACAAAAAGCCCTAAATCAACTTCAGTGACGTCAACTAACGCTTACTTTTTGCACGTCATAAAAACAAACTTGGTCGCGAACCATGTTTTCGATCATGTAAAAATGTTTCCTAATAATGGGCCGACGGGTTGAAGTTTAATGCGTTATTGCACAACAGTGAACTAAACCGAAATTTTTAGCAAAAAACCTAACCATAAGGATTGTAGAAAACACTGACAACTTTACATGCTTTATGCGTTTCAATGAAATTTGTTCATTTTTTTAACTTTCAGATTGGTTTGATGCGAAGCGGTCGACTTTTAGCAGAAAAATCTCCGGAAGCCTTGCTTCAAGAATATAACACAAATTTGTTGGAAGATATTGTCTTAAAATTATGCAAGAATGATACAATGGGAGGAAACGAGGCAGTGGCAAACACTGTCAATAAACCAAATGAAAACGATCCAGTGGCCCAGGCAATCGAAGAGATTTCTTTCCAATCTCAAGCTCGTCTATCTGTAACTGCGGCTAACAATCCAAACAATGTAAACGATGGGGCCAGACTCCGAAACAGCAATGCTAACAATAAGGCTCTTCCCCCATCAGAACTTCCAAAGGTTTCTACTAATCCACAACCTGCACAACACCCCCACAAGTTGGAGAAAAGTCTCTCTTCCCGTTCCGTCATCAGTTATAAAAGGCGACAATCCTTCAAACAAGACATTCATGACGAAATTCATCTGGGCATCTCTAGACTAAAAGCATTAGTCCGGAAGAATCTAATTCTCCTCATGCGAAATCGCAAGTAAGTTGTGCATTGTTATTAACCCATCTTTTTTTGCATCGTAGTACACCCCACAATTACCCTCCATCATAATCCCATAATGTCTAGAAGAACATACTACACACACGCTCGAATAGTTTATATATCTTTTGTTGTATTCCATGCTTACTACGTCATAAAACATAAATAAATTAAAACATGCAACTTTCAAGCCTAAAATTTGAGTCAATTCGTTACACTCTAAACATGGTAACAACACAAATACACATGCTTCCAAAAAGCACAAGAAAATTGAGCATTCCACACAAGTTGTACTTTTGCAATTCCAATTATCCTGACTATCTATATGACTGGCTCAAGCTACATATTTATTAGGGACTTAAACAAAATGAATGAACCTGAAGTTTAATATGAGCAATTACTATCACAGACAAAGTTCCTACGTACACAGGGAAATATAGAGTGCATGAGAGTTTGATTCCATGCTAGATGAAGATCGAGCTCAGTTTCGTGGGAAAATTTTCGTCAGTTATTTTATGAACCAATTTCCATCATACATAAAAAGCACCAAAACTGACCAAAAGTCTGACATAGAATAGTAATATTCGTATGTCTTTGTGAACTAAATCTTCTTGTAATATTATATGGTACAAAATAATTGCATACATTTTGCTTTCTGATACACAAGTGTATGACACTCTAATTCATGTAGTTTTCCTTTACTTGCTCAATCTCTTTTGCTGGTATCTAAGCTAATTAATACCTGAAATTATTGCCTACAAATCCAACTATCCTATTTCAGGATATCCATAACTTGTTATCGTTCCCGCAATGTATTATCAATAAACTCATCCGCACTCTAATACCTACCTAAATTGAAATCATGAACAAATTAAAAGTACTAATTCATACCTTTCTGAAGGAAAAACAGAGTAATTCTGTCTTATCTCAACTAAAGGCATAAAATTCGCAAAAATGATCATTATGTGATTGCGTCTGCATTTTACATAATAATTATTTTCTTCACTACTCCTTCTCCAGGTTCCTGTTCTTCGTACTAATTCTGCCATGTATTCAAATGATGAACGTTTGCGTCACGGTTGGTAACGATCCCACGGATTTGGAAGTTGGTGTCGTCAACTTTGATTCCAACTGCAAAAACTACTCATTTGATGACTGCTCTCCACAGCACCTCAGTTGCCGCTTTCTAGACTTGCTACCTGGACAGAATTCGATAAATCGCACATTGAAACTGGTAATTATTTTGCAATGATAATATATGCTTTGCTTTGTCGTAAGGGCATTCGCGTGCAATTATTGCTATCCGCATTTAAAATGGGTAATGAAGCTGAAAGGCCGAGCTAAATAAACAAGGAAAAGACGCACAGAATGTCTATTCCTTGACATAAATGTGATAGGAAACGATGATAAATTTTAATTACCTCTTGCCATAAGAGTTGCAGTCGCATTAATTCACATAATATTGTACGTACGTGGGATTCCACGAATTATGCGTATGAAGATGACGTATACAAAACAATGAACGCTCGTTTTTTTAATTTTTCCTTTGTAGATACCATTTGATACAGAGGAAGAGGCACTGGAACAAACTAGAGCTGGTAAAACATGGGGCTTCATGGTGTTTCCAGAAAATTACTCAATGTTCATGTATGAGCGCGCAATCAGTGGTGCTGAACCAACTGAAGAAGTTCTGAACGGATCAATCATTTCCTTTGAAATGGACATGACAAGTACGTTGAATTTTGAAATCTGATTTTGACAATAATTTTGTGTTTGAAACGTCCTTAAGTGACGCGGCATGAACTAAAAGATAACTGAATGGGACAAGGCTCAAAGTTATTGTTGTAATCAAATCATGATCATGACTTAACCTTGATTTACTGCTTGATTCTTAACAACGCTTCGAAATGAAGGAAATGGGGTAATCTTACATAACCAAAACATGCACGCAACCACTTTGATAATGTACCAAAATGTAATGTTGAATGTACGCATGTCGTCACGCAAGAAAGCATGTGAGGTATTATTTCTACAAAAAGGAACAATTTTATCGCATGAGCAGCGACGTTAAGCGTGCTGCGTTGAAATGCATAATTTTGAAAAAATTATTATGAGCCATAATAAGACTGCATTCCAAAATAACTGATGATATCAATCAACAAATCTTCAATGTAAACGAAAAAATTATTTTAATTGCATTTTATGATTTTTGAAACTGCAGGTAAGCAAGTTGCTGAAACAATTAGGACCACTTTCTTCTTTACGTTCCAAAAGTACATTGTTCAACTTTTCGAATCATGTGGGTACGACCGTCGGGTTGGAGAAATTCCGTTGAAGGTTTGACAATATACTTAACTTATTTAAGACTAATTGCTTGTGTCACAAATGCTTATGCCTTGTTCATTACTTAAGTTGTAATGGTTTTATGTCTCAATATTTCAGCTGGAAGAACCCATTTACGGATCCACCGATACAAATTTCCGACAATTCCTCGCTCCCAGTGCCATTCTAGGGTAAAAATTTATGCATTATACTTGTTGTCCTTGATGTCTCCTTCGACCACCTGCATGTCTTTTCTGAATCCTTCTCACAAAGACAAGCAGCAGCGGGTATATACGTGACAGTAATTTTTACATCTTTATGAAACTTGCAGAATCATTTTCTTCTGTCCATTGATCACTGGTGGTGTCAACCATATTTCTGACAAGAAACGTGGAACATTAGATCGTGGCCTTGTATCTGGTGTCAGAACTGTGGAAATTCTCGTTTCATACTTCATCACAGAGGGAATCGTACTCGTAGTCCAAACACTCCTGATTTTCCTCATCATTACTCAAATGTTTACGATTGAATTCAATGGACCGATTTACTGGGGAATCATTCTTTCCTTGTTAATCGGTTTTTGTGGTCTATCGCTTGGATTTCTTGCTTCTACTTTCTGTACTGAGGAAGTACAAACCATCCTCGTTTCCATTGGGTAATACAGATTACTCATATAAATGATGAATTGTGTAATGATGGTGGTGCGCTATGTTTATGACTTTCAAGTATGAAATATTAATGTTCAAAAACTCTGAATATTCAGGTCTTATTACCCCAACATGGTGTTATCTGGAATGGTCTGGCCGCTTGAAGGTACATTGGAGAGAGTTACCATTTCAATCTATTCATCCTCTAGTACCTTTTCTCCATACAAATATGATTCATACTAATGTGTTTTGCTTGATGTATGATTACAGGTATCCCTAAATTTCTTCAGTATATCGCCTATTTAGTGCCATGTAACATGGCTTGTGAATCTATGCGGTCCCTGGCTACTCGTGGGTGGGGAATCGATCACCCTCATGTATGGCCCGGTTTTGTATCTACAATTGGTTGGATTTTAGTCTACTGGATTCTTACTATTTTGGTTCATAAGACTGTAAAGAATTAAAGCTACGTCAAGTGATTTTAGTCTTGTACAAAATGAGGAATTTTAAACTGTTTTAAAATCGTAATTTTTAATTTTTTCCTTTCCATATCTCTCTCTCTCTCTCACACAGTCTTATTGTAACGATATACATAATATTGCATTAACCTCGTTAATTGTATCAACGTTAAATAACATAATATCTACGATGATGCGAGCGTACGCATATACTTCTAATTTCCAATGTCTATAAAACTTGGAAACGTAGTAATAACTATTTTGTTTAGCAAGTTTTTAAAACTACCTGGAACAATACTGCTACCGATGTATTTAAAGGTCCCTGTTACTTAAAGGGAGAATATATTACCTGTATTATTATTATTAAAAACATATTTAATTCTTATTTTGTTGCTCAATAATTGTTAGAAATATTTACGATTCAGGTGTGAAAGAAATGAAATGATGTAGGCCAGCAGCTTTAATGTTACAAACAGAATGGTTTCGTTATTTAAAAAAAATATTCCAGAAGCATAGAGTGAAATAATAAAATGAACATGTAAAGAAAAGCTTAATAATTTTGTTACTTTTGTGTTTCATTTTTGTATTCAACTTGGTCTTTATTCGTTAGCATTTTCACAACTTTTCATATAAATCTTGGCTATCCTGGGAGTTAGTAAGCCTGTGTCAACAGCTTCCTTTCTTCTTATAAATGCACTGAGAATAAGAGAAATTAGAATTGTAACGGTAAACCCTATTAAAGGATACCACTGGTAGGAAATTCTGTACAAATAAAAATACTCGGCAAGAATTTCGTCGTGACCGTTGAGAATAGTGTTGTTGGTCTGTAACGATAAATCTTCATTGACATTTGTTTGATTATCAAAATCCATTAGAAATGACAGTGGCGCTTCACTAGCAGACGAAAAATTGTTGCATTCTTCGCCCAGCGAAAGTTTAACAGGAACGGGTTTGGGTCTCCCAAATCCCATCCATGACGTAAACAGAAGCGCAACAGTAAAAGCTGGAACTACTGTGAGCTCACAAGTGAAAGGAAAGACCATACCAGCAGTAAACAACCCTAAAAGTGGACCACCCACAACTCCAAAAATTGTGAGACTAGTTTGCAATACGCCAGCAAAATTTTCTGCAAGAAAGGCCAAGCCTACACATACGCCTCCATAAACAAACGCAATGGCTTTTGTCATCAATAGTGCAGTTGTAGCACTGGGATTTTGGGATTTTATCAGTGGCTGAATGTAGTCTTCAATAGTGACAGCAGCTAATGAATTTATTGCGGAGGAGACAGTCGATAAAGAACCACTGAGAATTCCAGCGATGAATAAACCCGTAAGGCCGGGAATATGTCGGAAAGAGTCCACAACAAATAGTGGCAACAACTTTGCAAATAAATTCGTAAAGAAAACAAAATGTATACATCTAGTAGCTATTATTAGCTGCGCTGCAAGTGTGAAGTATGATTATAAGTTGATAATGCTATTTGCAAAATGGCAAATTTGGAAACTAAATACCTGATCTGATGAATGAATCCTTTGATCTAAAATAGGATCACAGTCTTTATATCTAGCGTAGATTACAAGTCCAGCGAATCCCGTTGAAAGACTGAGAACCATTAAAATGGGTAAACTGTACCACAGGCTCCTTCTAGCTGTACTCAAATTCCTGTCAAATTTTAGCATTTAAAATTGTTATCTTTTATTAGCTGATTTCAAAGAACCATATAAAAATGTTGCATGTAAAATATATAAAATCTTACCGGGTAGATAGGAGACGCTGGACCTGTGCTTGGTTAACAGCGTATAAGCTGAGGAACACAAAGGTTCCTCCAATCACTTGTGTGCAAAAAGTATGACGCTCTGTTATATCTAAACTGAGCCTGCAATCATCGTGAAATCAAAAATGACAACTAGGTGAATTGATTTGTCTTTACTCAACAATGAAATCAAGTGATTTGGTTTTCATACTTCATGAACTCGATTCGTCGACCCTCTAAAGCAACATTCCAAATTCCACTGACGCCACCAAATTCAATGAGTCCTTGAATGACCACGGCAAGTACGGCAGCAATCATAAGCAGGGCCTAAGAATTTTAAAATTTCATTGCCCAATTTTTCCTTGCAAAGTTGCAAATCAAATTTTGATCCACTCTAAATATGAAACCTGGAAAATATCTGTGAACAAGACGGCTTTCATTCCTCCAATGGCTGAGTAAAATGTACAAACAGTGCCCACACTTAAAATTGCTAAAGTTTTATCGAATCCGGTGACAGCAGACAGGGCTAACGCGGGGGCATATACAACTATTCCCATGTATAAAACCATTTGCACTATAAAAGCAGACGAGGCAATGATTCTTGTGAACTTTCCGAACCTCCGCTCCAGATATTCATAGACTGAATAAATTTTGAGTTTGCAAAAGACAGGTATGTAAACATAGCAGACGATGGGTGTTCCAACACAATGTGCAATATTAATTAGAAGGAATTGGGTCCCATAATTGTAGACTTCTGCAGACACTCCGAGAATTGTTATCGCTGATATGAAACTTGCAGTGAGGGAAAATGCTACCGGAATTGCAGACATTTGTCCATCAGCAAGAAGATACTCCTGCAAAAGATACCAAATTAATCATTGTGTATGGTTTTGTGTGTTCAAAATTTAACATTTAAATGTAATAAAAGTTTAAGCATTTGATTTCAGCAATACTTGAATGGTTTTTTGTTTGCCACCGGTAAGCCGGAAGTAAATTCCAATTGATGCAGAGACAAGAAGCACAATAGCAAACACTGCATAATCCCATATTGACAAATGAAATGATGTCATATTTTTGTCGTTTATAACTTTTTATTAGTTAATACTCAATTTGGTGAGTTCAAAATTCATAAAGAATGTTTGCAATGTTTTCCTGATAACTTGAACTCATTAGATCATTGAAAACTTACAATAAGCCTCTAATTAATTGTGAGACTTCTAAATTCGATTTGCAAAATAAAACGTATTTTTAAAAGTCTAACAATATAGAACACTTAAATTTAGCCTGGTAATTGAGTTTTTGAATGAACATGTCCATCAAATAAAACGCAGATATCCATGTTGATGGTCTGTTTCGAAATGGAAAATGTTTTAGACTCTACACTGTCTTCGCTAGATTAGCATAACAGCTTATACATAACATTTTGGGATTGATAAGGCAAAAAATATCAATGATCATCATGGATAGTTGGGAAACACGCATAGTAGAGCAACACGTGGTTTTTACTTTAGTTTGTCGTAAGATCTAAGACTGTGAGACAAACTGAATTTGTGAACTTGATGTAGTTTTAAGCTAAACTCTTCTTGCTAGCTCAACCACTGCAATTCCACTCTTAAATTTTGAGGAGACTATGTCTTTCTCCAAAATAACGGCGTATCCGAAGCATGTAAACTATGCTGTCGAGATGTGTGATGCCATTTAGCTTTAAAAATAAACTTTTGTTTAAAAACTGTCAGAAAACAGAAAAAGATGTGAATGCTACGTTAGGCTAGGCAATCTGTGTTTCATTACTGGTACATACAGCAATTGGAGGAAGGAGATGGGTCCGTTAGTGTAGTTTGTATTTGTAATTCAAATTGATTGATTCAGAATTTAACAGTTGAACGACCCCACCTCACTTACAACGTTGGTTCAAGTACATATTGGCTGTAGGTTTGACATAATAGACTAAAAAAAGATTAAATGCTTACATATCAATGACACTGAGCAACATTATTGATACGTCAGTTATTAGTTTTCATTTTCGAAATTGCATAAGAAACGCTTTAAATAGAGTATTATAAATTATAATTATACCATCACATGATATTCATAAACCAATTTAATTAGGTACATATGTAAATACATTCAAGAAAACAATACATTAATGATTCAATCCATCCATCCAGCTAATAGTTTCACGGCTGATTTGATGTACACAGTTTATTCGTAAGTAATTTTTTAAATGTTGATTCCATCATGGTAGTGCCCCAGTTTACAGGGGTCCCCATGATGTTTCTATTTTTGAAGATACGAACATTTGAAAAAAATATGGCTGATTTCATCGCATCCCGGATATTGTTGCCATTCTCATAATTTTGTATAAGCTTCAATCATAAAGTAGCAAGTAAATTAATGTCTAACGTGGTGAATCCTTTCGACCTTTGGTTTCCAGCGAGCACGTTATCCCCCGGGGATTCAAGGGTCTAAGCGAGACTGAATGTTCAAGAGCAAATATCTCGAAAAGTAAAGGAAAATATCATCATATCTGAGACCTGTTAGTCTGGCTTATTCAAAAATTGGATGAACTATGTGTATGTAACCTCATATTACATAGGTGGTTTAGTTTTTTTAAATATACATACATATGTACAAAGAAAGTTCTTATGTAGAATCATAAAATATTTTCCATGCGAATTCCAACCAGAAAGGATTACATAAGGTCATGTTATTACGCGCAAGTACATAATATACAACATTTATAGCATCTATAAAGATATTGTAAATATTATCGGCGAATTTATTCCTACATTTGATAATTACTTGAAACCAAGTTTTTGCTATTCTCAAGTTATTCGAATGCAGTTTGAAATTTCATCTTAACTGATAGAGCCTGGCTAATTTTAGCTTATGTTTGAATTCTATACCGTGGGAATTCAACTTCTCCATTCTCCAATTGAGTGAGTAACTAGTTGATGTGAATTTCGTGATTGAATGCATGCTTTGTTATACAATGCTTACGAGATCTATAAAGAGACCGGTTTTAAAGGCTATTTATTGCATTCATGCAATCAAAAAAGATATACCTAACTCACAATTTGAGATTTTATAGAAAACCTCTGAAAGCAGCATGTAAAGAATTAAAAAAGTAAACTTAATAAGGTTTTTCTCTACGCAGTTATCTTAATGGTAATACCATGTGCGGATATTTAAAACAAGGTGTTAGAGCCAGTAAGCTAGTGAATAAGACGTTTCAAGTACATTTTCGTGAAGTTTTAGGTTTCATCTAAAGCAAATGTTCCAGGGGATGAGGTTTCTCATAATATTATATTAGCCTACAATATTTAAAGTCAATAATTTTATGGATGGCCATTTTGATTTCGTCCGTTTTGTTTTTAAGTGGATTTTGCAATTGGTGATTTCAGGGCATTTGTCGAATCAAAAGTAGAATTTTCAGTTTACTGCAAATTTTGATTGTACAAAATTACAAAAGAAAGGATGTGATCTATCAGTGCTACCGCTTTAATTTTGCTCACAAACTTTAAAATACAGTCGAGAGAAATATAATTTAATTGCTGGACTTTTTAAAAGGCTTTTGCTGTGAAGAAAATAAGGATGAATATGACTGAAGAGACATTTTGTAAAACTATATGCTCAAGGTATTCATTGGATAAAACAAATTTAGTAATAAAAAATAATCAATGAGTTAAAGTGAAATATACTAGGATTTAAAAATGTACTAAAATTTATTAGTGAATTCATATGTGACTGGACGAAATGGAACAATCCCTTTGATCACGAGTTCCCAGACGGTACAAAGCAAACATGCGTGGGGGCACAAGTTAGATGTGCATGTACAACAGTAATGAATTTAATAAGGTATTTTACAAACTTTTATTCGTATTGACATTTTCCTCCTGTATTGATTTCATGGAAGAAGGTTTATTTGTATATAAGGAATTTAAGGTATAGTTTCCAGTTAATTAAGTAATTAATCAATGAACTATGTGTCATTTTTATATATAGCTATGTCACTTATGAACATCCGACTGCGGTAGTAGCTCTGTTTTTCATTTCTGCCACGTTGGTTTTAGTTATGATTGTTCAATGCATCATGATTGAAAAATGTTGCGACTTATGGTGTTGTTGTGAGCAAATTCAAGCTACTAGCAAGTGGGAGGGATGTTCTTGTGCAGCAAGAAATTCAGGTAGTAAATATTTTAAAATTGAATAAGTTAATACTACAATGGGAAGGGTTAATTACTTCATAGAAATGTTATTCTGTTTTAATAGCAACCATTCATGCAGAAGTCGGAGAAGCTAGTGGGAATTTTGGGACTGAGCAAAATTCAATAGAAATTGCATACACTGAGAAACCGCCGTCTTATGCATGCGTTATGATGCAAGAAATTGACAGTCTACCACCATCCTACAATGATTGTATGCAAAAATGTCCGAATTAGGTTTAAAATAAGGTCGAATGAAAATCTTACACATAATTTAGTTTAAGTAAATACACCGTGACAATGTATGTATGTTTGACTCTCCCTTTCTAAAATAAAACACTTACACTAGGCAGAAAGAGAAAGATCAGTAGTGCAGGTATTTAGATTACTGCGTTGCATTTTCACTGATATAATTACCTACTGAACCGGGGATAAAACACGTGTAACAAACAACAAGTAAAGTTTGGAGGTTAGCATTTCGATTTCAGATACTTTCATTGATAGCATGAAAACGCTCTTTAGACTGACATGATACATGCATACTATGGAAAGGTCATAAAAAACCGTTTGTACTACAATGTTGGACGGGGGACGGGACTATTATCAGAATACCTATTTTGCAAAATTTTACCTGATTGGGTACGGGAGTATGAGCTGGGGGCTGCTTTGTTGTAGACCGGGGGATTTTATTAAAGTACTGTCTTCTTTAGCTGATGCTATGATAAAAACTGGTGTGTCTTTAAATAATTAAACATGACCTATGCAGTTGCAGTATATTATATACAGCATACAACATGCAACTACTAAATACATATAAATAAACTCTGAAATAATCAAACTGTCAAGGTTTTAAGTTAGTTTTATGTGTGCTAGTGTAGCTATATGATTTTGCAGTATATAGCATTTGTATCAAAGTGTATTATAATCAATGAGCATTGTAAATTGTAAGATAAATGGCCTCCAAGTATAAATTAAGAAGTATATTATGGTTATAAGAAAGACAAAATAAAGGCAATTTGTAGCCGATCCGAAGTGTATTAATATAAATTGCTAATAGTGAATTCTTGTAAAATTATTATGCTATAAAAAATAATTACTTCTGCCTAAATATTTCGCATTACATTTTGTTTTTCTCCTTTGATTAAGATTGGCTTTTATTTGTCAAAAGCCGTCTCTTTCTCTTTGCTCACTCAGTAACAAACTGTCGCGTCCTCAAGTTATTGTAATCTTAAACTTTTGGATCTGAATCTACATACGTTTCCCGTTTCCCTACAAGTAAAACAAAATAAAAGTTTCAAAATGAACGGAAAGACATCAGTAACCAGCTTCTTAACGGCTACAATAATATCTATAATACTAGCTGTGTCTGCCATGTATATGCTGACTAAGCTATCTCAAATCATTCACAAGTCAGTAGAATACGACCTTTCCGATAATGAAATGTTTTTAAATCAGAGGCACCTTTGCACTGCAGCCTGTCCTGGGTACGTTCATATTTTCAATAAATACCATACTTATTAAATTATCGGGTAATGCAGTTTAAGATGCAGTAAAATATGATTTCATTTTACTCGCTCTTGTTTTTTGTTCAAGATTTATGAATTGCACCGATTGGAGAGACTGTATTTTCCATCAACCTGATAGCTGCAATAACTTGGATTTACGTTGTCACGATGAAGATATCAAGTTGTTCTCTGGAGAAGTCCTGTCACCTTTCAGAAAGGCAGACAATTGGTACGTTTTTTTAAAATTAGTAATTGCGCTTTGCATGAATAATATGTAATAATGCGTAATAACTATTTTGAATCTTAATTTTTATGGTTGGTTTAACTCTGAACTAGGGAGCCAACCGTCAGGACTATATTAGAAATTTTGGTATTTCTTTTGGCCATGGGAATGCTTTTAATGAGTGCGTGGTGCTTTCACTCTATATTTGTATCAACAGCTTTCCCCTTACCACAAATTGACAATGAAAGTGAGTTACTTTATACAACCCGTCGACATAAAAAAGGGGTATATGTATCATCCAATTCAAAAACCAAATGTTGTGGAGTCAATCCTATTGCTTGAATGCTTTTTAACAATTAAATTCAAGGCATTAAATACTAGCGTAAGTAAAATGGTTTTTAAACTTTTGTCTTGTTTTACTTTCAAGCAATAAAATACATGCGTTTTTTTCTTGTTAAAATGATTTGAAATCTGAAATTTAATTCCATGTTTTCTTACTTCAAAATTCATATGTATTTAATTGTTAACAAATGCATTGCATCAAAAAATGTTTCATAAATTCACAGTTTTAATTGTTAAATTTTGTCGATTTACTTACGGGTCAATCCATATCTCATTTATTGCACCTTGCAAAATATCTATTCATGCATATGACGACTTAATTTCCGATTTTGTAACATCAATATTCGGACAATATTCGTACTGAATCGAACAGAATATTCATTTACTAAAATCAACATTGCCAATTCAGAAGAAATTAAAAAAAGTTGTTCTAGGAATTAGAGACTGCAAAATATCGAGCATGAAAATAGTCTTGTTCATAAGCATAATTGAAAGTGAATACTGTCAACTGCAGCAGCAGTAGGATGGCAATAGCAAACATGGCAAACAACAAGTGCAAACGTGTGATAGAAAATAATTTATAGTTGTGTTTATAACGCGGATTCGATTATCGTAATATTCCATAAGAGTAGTGCATCAGTTAAGTAGTTGCTGGTCCAAAAAGCTATATTTGATTCCAAATAATAGTTCAATTAAACGAAATACTGTTTTGTATTTTTGATGCACAATGTAATTATTTCAGTATGTAATTGTAGTAAATTGTACTTTTTACCAGAGTAATACTGGTCATGGTGCATCGTACATTCATACAAAATGTTACAGAAGCTGCTGCTGGGAAGAAGCAAGCGTTTTCAGGATCCTTCACAAGCGTCTGTCATGTCATGTAATATGAATTTGAATAGCTCGCATGCAAGAATACCAAGTTAACAAAGAATGAATGCTGCGGCTACAGTGCAGTGCTGCAACCGTGTTGTATGCTTGCGTGGTATATGGTTGCACATGTAACATGCTACCCTGTTACATACAAGTTTATAAGTAGCATTCACACTGGCAAATGGCAAATATCCTTTTTTCCACCTGCATGCCTTCCTCTTTTACTGTTCATGCTACAATGATGATCTGTTTCCCTACTTCTTCTCACATTATTCGTGCTACTACAGCATTTTTATGTGTCATGCTCAGTACCACTACCACTATGTAGGGATGGATAACACGTTCATCTCAGCTGAAATTACATGCTCACCTGCAAAACATTTTTTGCCTTGAATCATTTTAAAATCTGAAGTAAAAGTGTTTACCAACTTTTTGTAAATACTACGCTCAATACTTGTTGTCTTATCTTTTCTTTTTTGTTATTTTTACTTTTGAAGGTTTTTATTTTCACTTGCTTTAGTAAAAACTACATCCACATAAGCTAAAAATAACGTAATTACTATTTTAAAATTTTACGCATGTGCGATTACTTTTTTAAAGTTGCAATCAACCCGTCCATCACTTTCGATTTTTGTACAAACGTATAGAAACAACTGTGTGGTGTCATTCGCAATTCTAGAGAGTAAATTCGGAGATATTTTATTTTTTCAAGTAAAGAGCTATCGAGCTAGATAAGCGCAACATAATATACGAATTAAAGTCATGTTCATGGAGAAGCAATAAAGGAGGCACCGAGAAGAAGGTGAGTAGTGACAATATTGATAATACAATTAAAGATTAAATACAGAAGATGTTGTATACACTTGGTAATGTACATAGTCAGATATTGATTACACTTTATCGTTAGCATCCAGCAACTCAGAATATTTTTATATTTTGATCACTTTAGCTTTGGATGGACACAGAATAAAATGTACTGATAAGAGCACAATTGAATCAATATTTATAAATAGAATGCTTAGGATATTCTCTTCTGCATTGGGTTGGTGGAGTTGATTACACGCTGTGCTGATTACATGATTAGTTATCCAAACGAACCAATCAAAAGCATCCAGGAAGACTTCGTGCTGGGCTTTAAATATGCATAAAAAATATATCACTGGTTGCATGAAAAAAGTTGCTCGTGGTTTGTTTGGCTCTGTTTGTTAAGGGTTGTGTGCAAATGTGGACTTGAATTGAATTAATCATGAGAATTATGAGCCCACACATTTAAAATATTACAGTAAAACCATCATTGCATTGATGTGATTAAGTGTGAGTTTTTCGGGAGCCAGTAATTATTACCAAGAGTAGTAGATTTTCGTGATCGTGATAGATAGAAAGATAAAATATAATCTCTCGTTACACCATCGATCGAAGTGGTACAGAGATTGTCACTAGACAAAAGTGGTAATTAAATCAAATTTTAATCGTCGGTATAGATTTAGGTTTACACTTTACAGATAAAGTTTCCATTCATACACAGTATTATTATCGCTTCAACTTTTGTGTCTAGTTTCCTAAACTGATAATATGATAATGGGGCATAAGAAGTTAATGACTTTTCTGTTTCACGGTGCACATTATACTATTGCATTTCCCAGCTACATCTCCACCACGAAAACAACATTATTGGCATACTATTGCAATTAACTCCATCACATAGCCCAAGTGATCTGACATACCTGCTTATTAGTAATAGGCATGTATATACTGTTGGTTTTGACGATTGCAGATCGAGTGAATTCTTCACATTTATGAAAATTTCTCTATTTACTATCTAGCTAAATGTAAGTTGCATTAGAAGTACCACCGGTATATCCTGTAATTAATTCTCATCCATCATACAGTATCAGGATTTTGGCAAAAAATTTACGTTATTCATTATTCATTTTTCAATACATTTGTCGTTTTGCTTGTCATGCACCGTACTCCGTACCTATATTAATTTTGACAGCTATTTACTGTTCCAGAAAATTAAGCACTGCACTGGAAAAAAGCGACTAACCTTAAAGAAGCCTCATAGCACACTAAACACATTGATGGAATCGGAGCTTTAAACTAGCACATCATTAAAAATTGATCCAGCTTTCATTCCGTCAAATTGACGTAATCTAGCAAATTTTACTGGCATACTATTTTTATTATATGGTTAGTCGTATCTGTGATGCTGTTGTCTTAGAGTACGTATTTTGTAGACATGAATTTCGCAGAGCAGACGATGATCGTGTTGTGTGAGTGTGTAATTCATATTATTGTAGGAGTTTAGGTACATATGTGGCGACAAGACGTGAAGCAGAAAAAGTTTCTGGAGAGAGAGGCATATGGCACAAGAACTTGAATTGATTTTAGTAATTCCAAATGCCAAAATATGTACCGGCACTCTCTAGGTGTCGAATAGTCGAATGTCGACGTGATTGTACCACCTGCATCGAACCGAAAAAACAATTTCATCCTACATACAAGTGTTACTTCTCTCTTCCGCACAGCCCACACAAATCTTGGTGATATTTTACTACGTCTTCGTGATATCTATTAGGAATGCATTGCAGTAGGATTTTACGTACTTTCCATGGATATGGAAAAGGAGTTAGGATTGAGTCGAGGCTACGCTGGAAAATCTCATAAAAGCATAAAGTCCACATTTTTCTTATTCCAGTTCGCATTGATGCACCTTAGCGAATAGTCGGTTGTATTGATTTCATTGCATAAACTCTAACACGTCAAAGGTGGCTAGAGCTAAACAATAGTACTTACGTCACTCTCAAGCGTCGGATTGTAGAACCAAAAACGAAGCCAGTTTATGGTCCATAAATAAGCAAGTTTGTTCTTCGGTGTTAGCAAATTAACATTCTTTCAAGTTTAAAATTTTGTTCTTTGTAGGTGAACGAACGTGGTTATTCCTGATCGCGTATGAATAGATAAAGTGATGATGGGACACTCTACCTGAGTGTTATTTTGTTTTGTTTGCAAGAGAAAATAAAAGTATTCATCCTGGCGAAACACAGGAGAAAGTATCATAGTCTGGACATTAGTGGTGCAAATAGTTCCAACGGACATTGTGAAAGTGGTGACAACGATAAGGATAAGAAGAAAATGCGCTCCAACTTCTATAGAAATGTTGTTCTAGGTGTCTTTGTGGTTTTGCCGAGTGTCATGTACTTGGTAGTCTCACAAAGGCAGCAGGCTGTGCCCGTTCTAAGGAGCAAGTGGGCTGAGGACAAGGTAAGTCTATAATAGCCCAATTATTTTTAATATTCCTAGTTATGATCGCAATAATGTTTTATGCATTCATTATTCCATACAATTGATACAGTTTTTATCCACTGGTAAACTTCGAACAGAACGTTTGACCCTCCAATGTCATATTAGTAATTTGAAATTTGCATTTAGAACTGAAACGATTAAGTTCATAATATTATTCGTAGACACTCTTCCGGTGTAATGCAGAAGACATTTTTCTTGCATGTTCTTTTAAAATGTGTCAAATCCGGTGATGGTCTACATTTAGCATAGATATAGAGTTTTGCATGCAAACGGTAACCTCGTTTCTCGAATCGTGAAATTTAGTACCTACCTACGTATATTCACATAAAATGACAAATGCATAATGTATCCATTGTTTTGCTTCTGGGTGGGTGTAATTTAATTTTATAAACAGGTGTTTATTTTAATTAACATTATTCACATCATCAATTTCGTTCAGTAAATTAGAAATACATAATCCTAATAGGCTCAATTTACATTTACTATTCCGATTCTTCCAAGCACTCACATAGTCCTATAGATTGTTCATTATTTGTTAGTATTTTTCCATATGAAATTATAAAAGGATTTCCGATGTACTTTGTACCGAATGAGAGCATAATGTTGCTTTGTGGCAACATATTGTACCTGAACTTGTACTTCTTCTAATCTATTATAAGGGAAAGGTTAGGTGAGCATTTTTTTGTTTGACTAATTTAGTCAGATGGTATGAAGTTTAGTTCTAAATATATGGAACCTTTTGATATGGTGACTTTCATTTTCATGCTGAAAACATGCATGGACAGGTTTTGAAAAGAGAAAGTAAAGTAATCCTCATAAGAATTCCATCCACCTACACCACAAAGGAGGTGAAATACTGTTATAAATAGACATTGAAGAATAGGCAATCCCTGGATACACACACCATGCATTTTTTCGACATCACACAAAAGTTGCCTATCCTCCCTCCACCCACATCAAAGTCCTCTTGTGTCCTTTGGTACCACTAACACGAGTCCACCACACTGTCTGTATGCCAGTAAACAAGTTATGGCTTTTCTTGGAGTGGACTTGTTTCCTCCCTCCTACGCCTCCAAAAAAAGTTGGACAGAAGATCTACAGCTTATACTGCTTTAGCATCTCACTTCACGAGATACTTGATCCCTTGACATTTATATAACGTTCGATAACATGGCAGCAACGCATTACTTTTAGTAGGTAGTATCGCCTATGCATAAAAATATCAATCTCTTCTCTTCACTCAACATTAATGATTTAGGTTTATGCTTACGGTCAAAGAAAAAGCAAAAGCCCATTTAGACCCATGTTATAATATATCTATATTAAGAGCAAATAACGCTTTTTTAGTCTTCTAAACGTGCTCATGTTTTTCTATAGTATTATCATCAGATGAAAGAACTGGATGCAGATACCTATCAAGAATTAGTCCAGGCTGGAGAGGAGGTGCCTTTTGAGCCTTTACTTGATCCTATGCTCATTCCTAGAGTAGCTGGGACGGATAACCATGCTAAAGTGAAAACGGTAATTTCAACATGCACTCCTTCTTATATTCTGTGTAAAACAAAGTCTCGTTTTCCTTCATGTACGATGATGATTCAAGAATATTGATCCTTTATTTTTTATGAAACAGTTTATTAAATCACACATGAGCAATTTGGGGTGGACTGTGGAAACAGATGCCTTTCAGGACAACACTCCTCATGGAGTTAAACCCTTTGAAAATATTATTGCCACTTTAAATCCCGATACACCTCGAAGGTAAAATAAGATTTCATTTTAATATTGTTTGATATGACTGAAGCAATCAAATATTTCATGGTGGAATTTTCTGTTATAATACATTATGCATGCATACCTTGAGATACTCTACTTGTTACAACAGATGCTTCGTTAGGGATTATAATAGCATTGCATACTTGATTTGACAAGAGCAGCATTTTTGATTTTTTTCTTTTTTGAATTAAATTCTCAGGTTGGTTCTCGCTTGCCATTTTGATTCAAAGTATTCTGATGATGACTCCTTTATTGGGGCAACAGACTCTGCCGTTCCTTGTGCGATGCTTCTCCACATGGCCTCTACAATGCAAGATATGCTGACTGATCATAAAAATAGTCAACAAAATGTCACCCTTCAATTCATCTTTTTCGATGGAGAGGAGGCATTTCAGTATTGGACAGCTACAGACTCTCTGTACGGCTCCAGACATTTGGCAACAAAATGGGGCAATACACTTTATCCTCCCAACAATCAACAGGGAACAACGTTGCTTCATCGCATGGTAATGAATGACGTCAAATGTCTCTAACTAAGCATTACGAAATCCAAGAACTTGTGTACTTACTCCTTTATTTTCTTTCAATGTAGGACATGTTAGTCTTATTAGATCTCTTGGGAACGGCGAATCCCAAGCTGTACAGCTTCTTCCAAGAAACCTCCCATTGGCACAATGTGCTTGTACAAACGGAGCAGCAATTGAAACGCTCTCAGTATTGGAGTGGCTCAACTAGGCAAACAATTTTCCAATCTCGTCAGCAATTTGGAGGCATTGAGGACGACCACATTCCCTTCCTGAAACGTGGGGTTGATATTGTTCATCTAATTCCGTCTCCGTTTCCAAGCGTTTGGCATAAGCCATCGGATAACAGGGACGCCCTGCACTTTCCGACCATTTTCAATCTAAACAAAGTTTTTCGACTGTTTGTTGCGAGGTACCTTCACCTTCCTGTCACTTCTAACACATCCAAATGATGCTTTATGAATTTAGATTACTTGTAGTGAATCTATGCTTCTTTCCTTCAGTAATGTTAATGACGCTTTGTTGTTCACGTTATTGAGAAATGTATAATTAGAGCCAAATATGTCAGTATCAGAGTCACATATTGCCAAAGTTAATGATTTATTCGTATGTGCCCATTTTTGTTAATTGTTTCGGGAACTCTTTTATGTTCTGTCTGTCCGTCCAAACAAACGTTATTTTTTTGAGTCTACAAGAACAGTAATATATAAATCAACAGCAAGGTTTTAACTCAGCCAGCCAAAGTCATTAATAAACAAATATAACATTCCTGTCCGGTGATTCTTCATTCAACTTTCGTCTATACAAGAAAAACTTATGTTTTCAAAATAAAAATATATAAATATTATGTAAGGTCATGTACAGATCTTATGCAAAAAAAAATGTTCTGAGTTGTGATACGTCTAGTGTGACACATTTATTGTTAAAACAAAGCGTATTCTTAAACAAGGTTTAAATACTTTTGTAAGAGGAGAAAAGTACTTTTACTCAATAAAATCTTTTATAGCACAATGCTTGTAGAATATTGTTTTTTCTTTGGCCAAGAATATTTCATTTGTACAAAGTTGACTGTAAATGCTTTACATTTAGATATCTTTGGGGAACAAATGGCTCCTCGGATGGTTCGCCGGGTGGCACTCCATCTCCTTTGACCTCATCCCCTTCGAGTAATTCAGGTCAGTCGACATCGCCAGGAATAATGCAGCATTTTCTCAATCTGTTCAACCTACCACATTTATTCGGCAACCGTTTACCAATAATGTGACTGCTACACTCTGTGTTGTGATGATCGAACTTATACATTTACATTTTTCTCCGAATTTTTAAACTTAATGACAAATTTAACTTACAATAGACTGCAATAAAGTTACCTTATTAGTTTAGGCATTACCTCTAGAAAACAAAAATTACTACAAGTAAAAGTTGTCGCACGAATGTAATTATTTTAAAGTAGATAGATCTCATAACATAATTTTTTAAACAATATTTTCCTGACTACCTATGTGAATATGAATAATATGAAACTATAAAATTCATGATGCCTTCGTCGTCAATATGATCAACTGACTGTGGTACAAATGGCGACCGCATGTTTCTAAGAAGGAAAAACTTTTAGTTTGGTGAGCCTTCTGTTCCAAAGCATGTCGTCAGCAAACGGCGACGTATGTACTTGCATATGACGCACCGTTGGTATTCAGATACATAAATGGTAAAATGAGGGTCCATATTGTTTCCCAATAATGAGTTTGAATCGAAACAATAAACAACATTTGCTGTATCAAAATTAATAAAATCTAGACTTACTGAATCTACCAAATGTTTTAAGCGATGGGAATTTTTTTACGTCGATGTGCACAACGCTGGACGTATTCGGAACTCATATTTGCGCACGAGTAGTTGATCCCTGCGGAATTCAAAGAGCAAGATGAACGAAATCGGATATTTTGCCTTATTACTTCCAATAGCTTTGGTCTTGCTGTATTTTATTAGTCGTTGTTTCTCTATGAGGAAATCGATCATAGCAGCAGTAAGTCACAAAGTATTTAGCTTCCATATTTTTTGGTTGCTGATTTCATTATTTCACTTGGATATAAAAACTGAATATATTATAGGGAATCGCATTACGACGACCTCCACCATCCGATACGTCACAAGTACCTTCATCTTACAAAGGACAAGTTCGAGAAATGAAAGTTACCGACAAGCGAAAACATTCACTTTACCCATGCTTAAAAGAAAACATGCATCCCATGTCATCATTTCCACTACAAAATTGTGATTCTTATATGGGAGTGCAAAGAAATTCTAACACAAACATATATGCTAAAATTTTATATTGTAAGAAAGAAGAAAATCTGAACAACTATGACTGTGATAAAAATCACAAAAAGGAAACAATGAGTCAACGAGGTATAGAATTTCTGGTCTAATGTTTAAATTTCAGTTCAGGGGCATACTAAAACGGGTAGACCAGTAGACCAATACAAATCGTCATAGTTGTTACTTCTCAGTTCATTTAAACTTTAAGAATATTTTACCGTTCCATGTATTCAACTTCCCAAAATGAAATAAAGATTCAAACCCTTGTCTTAGCACAAAGAGAAAAATATGCCAACGTTTTGAACAGTTAATTGCACTAAAGGTAAATCCAAGTCTCATATAGGTGTAAAAATTATAGCATGGTAATGGCGAATCCAGATAGCTCAATGGAGAATTCAGTGCATCTAGCATTAACTTGGACTATAATTGTTTCTGGGATTGTATCAATTATAGTAGCTATTATACTATGTATATTCCGGAAAAGTCAAGTAATTGTGCAAATAAAAATATATAACTGCACAGTGCTAGCAAAATAGCTGTTTAGAAAGCTACGACTTATTATATTTCCAGAGCTTTGGTGAAGGTCCATCAGTAGAAGAATGGCAGCATGCATTGGAATCAATAATGTCCCTCATGAAAAACGAAGATTTTAAATTGGACGATCCCAAAAAGCTTATTGACTCTGGTCCTTTCCCAGATAACGAAACCAGTTGTGTAGTAAAGGTCGAAGTAGAAACCAACCAAAAGAGTGTAGACCAATCCCATCAGATTAGCCACAACGAAGGTGACGGTGACGGTGACAAATAATGACGTGATGGATGAATGTAATGTCGCAGACTCTGGTTATATAATTTCCTATATTTTTATATTGACAATTCAAAAAAATCATTATCGTGCCTTTCATAGTTTGTTAGCACCTCGTTCGTAGTCGGTTATGTAGTAATACGCGTTGATAGAATAATGAATAAAGCTTTTTAAAGAATTTTAATGACTGCATTAAATTGTGTGCAACCACTAATAAAATCATGAAATTTTCCTTTAAAATAGTATAGTAAATACTATACATATAATCGTGAAATCAATTAGTGACGAAAAGTACAGTATAAAAAACTGCCAGTTTCAATCAAAATTACGTAAGCCAACAATTAGTGAATTTGAATTTAAAAAAATGCATATTGCATATCATAACTATTGCACATAAGCTAAATCATAATATGGAACTGAGTTGCATGGGATGCAAAATTTGATAATATGTTGCTTTAAAACTTTACCGACGAAAGTAAACTAAGGGTGGGTGTTTGTGAACTAACTGTATGCATCATGCATTGAGGATTGAGCCAACAAGATGATACAAACAAGCAAATGGTTTTTTAATGCATTACAAAACCAAACAATGGGGCAGCACAATGCTGTATTTTAATTATGGAAGAAATTTATAAGATAGCTTATTAGCTCAGACTGACCATCTTTAAAATTCTGAAAATTAGAGAGTAGTTAAAATAAAAAACTAATTATTCCAATCACGTATTCTATACTTAAATGGACATAAAGACAAATACTTATTAGTCTTCTTCTTTACCTATATAATATTGTCTGACAAGGATTTTGTCGTAAATTTTTCGAGAGGAGTTACGCTGCGCTCACAAACTAGATGTAAAAAAGTAAAGATTCAGAATTGAGCTTATACTTTTCTTCAAGCACTAAAATTATCGATAAACTATACGACATGCGTCTAAAACTGGGCGTATACAGCTCATACCAAACATAGTGCTATTTTTACTATATCTTCGTGGCCAACAATACAAATAATGGCATAACTTTGGCATTGAGGTTTTTATGAATGGAATATGGAAAATAATGGAAGTGGAAGGTGGTGTGTAATGTTGTACAATAATACATTTTAAGGATGGTAGTTTTTGTGGTTATTTTTTTGTCTGTTGCACTTGTTACTAAAACGTATAGCTAGCACAGCAAATTTAAACTCTAAAAACATTTTATAAATATTAGCATCCTGCATCATAAAACCTCATCCTCATGTAGTGCATGCATAATTTGGTTATTACCTTTGCTTGCGTGGGACGAAACTACCAACTAGTGTATAAGCATTAGTGTTGACTCAATGGTGACGATGAGCGACAAATAAGCATGATCATTGATCGCCTCAAGTTGGATAATCTAAGAGACTGAATAAGTTCCAAAAAACTACTCACTACGCATCAACGCATCAATCTGTAACTAAAATGTTAAACTAGAAGCAGTTAATTTAATCTTCACTGCAAACTTATTTTAATCGCAAATAGCAAAAATGACTTCTTTATTGGACGGATCGGGCTTTCCGATTATGATTATACCGTTAGTGGCAATAATGGTTATTGTGTTTGTGATAAATATTTGTGTTCGGAAGAAATCTTGTGATAATTTTGAAATGGTGAGATTAAAAGCATTACCGCAGTCTATGCGAATATATTCGATTCTGTATTACAAATATTACGATTGTTTCACTTCATGTCTTTTTCGTTTCAGTCATCAACCAGAGAAGTGTCACATGATTTTCCGAATCCGCATCAAATAAATCTAAAGGCTGCTGATGCCATTGCATTGGATGATATTAGAACAGTCGACTAATCCATCATCATTGAAAGACGGGCATGTGTTCGTGCATAAAATGTTTTGTAAATTTGTGGAAAAATAAATGAGTACATGAGGAAGCTGTCATTTACAGTAGGATTTGATAGTGCGTTTTACATTTCTTAATAATTTACTTTGTTTTACTTTACGTTTAGCGAATAAAATCTCAAACCTGCATGATTTTTCTTGTCTTTTTCACTTTGTTATTCTGCTAGCTCTGATTCATTTATAGATTCATATGCCGTAAATAAATAGCATGGCTTGGTCTATTAGTGGGTAAAATAAGACATACTGTCACACTTTATAAAATCATACACACCATGATTTCAGGATTCATGGAGGTTGTTTTTATGTGGGCGTGGGTACTCATTTTGTCATCGTTTGTGGAAAGTATAACCACTTTTTCTGTAGATAGTAGATGGCCAGATATTAAAACGGTGCAATCTCTCAACGTGTATGGTTCGTCCATTGCAGTCGATAGGAACGACAATGTTATTCTGCTGCATCGAGGCGGTGCTACGGATCAAGTCAAGAATGACACGCGTGCTGTAATCAAAGAAGACGTTGTGATGATTCTGAGTTCAGAGACAGGAAAAGTTTTGGGTACCTGGGGAGGTAATAAGTTTGTCAAACCGCATGGCATTGAAGTTGCAGGAGAAAGTATGTTTATTACAGATGTTACAATGCATCAAGTATTCAAGGTGAAAGTTATTTCCTCATATACAGCATACATTTATTTTAAAATTAATGAACATGAAATACTTATCAAACATTTTTATAAAAAGTTTCTCTCGGATCCTGCTACTGGACTTTGGAAAAATGAGCCTCAAATAGTACTCGGAGAACGTTTCATATCCGGCAATGGACCGTTCCATTTTTGTAGCCCAACTGACGTTGCAGTGCTAGCAAGCACGGAGGATTTCTTTGTAGCAGATGGTTACTGTAATTCAAGAATTGTAAAATTTAATAAGGATGGCTTTTATCGAGATGAATTTGGAGCTGGCACGTCAAGTCCAATATCTTCATTTGCTGGATTTGTTGATTTTAATGTTACACATTCAATAACAATCGCAGAAATATCTGGTAAGCATCTAAAAAACATGACCATACCTCCATTGATATTTGTTGCTGATCGGAACAACGGAAGGATACAGAGTTTTCTTGAAAACGGTACATTCCTGTATGAAATTTCATATGAAAAATTTTCAAAAACGAAAGAAATGCTGCTAAGCGTAAAATTTTCCGCTGAAAAACATGTTCGTGCTTTGGAAGAACCGTTGGGTACACTCTATGCTACCGTTGGACATTTACCAATAGGAAAATCAAAAATATTTGAAATACTCGTCGGCTACACGGGATATCATTTTAGAAGCTCATTTCCTTTTACTACTGTCGAGAACAAGAATTTTAGCAGTCATAACCAAAGAATCATCGAATTCAACAACTTAGAGACACCTCATGATATTGCAATATCAAATGATGGAAATCACGTTTATGTTATTGAAGCATTTAGAAATTTAATCGTGAAGAAATTTGTTAAATCTACAGGAGAATTTTTAACCTCCGAATCTACTTCTGGTGCTACACTTTTCAGCAATTTTGTCCTAATTGTTATCCTTACAGTTCACTATGTTGTATGTTCTTAATTTACACCCTACAGAAAAGGTTTGTATGCACTCAGCATACTTTCATTTTTAATGAATAATATACTTATAAAGCACTAGAATATATACCTAGGTACTTATAACTTATGAATGATTAAACTATTTTCGCACGAATTTTTTTTATAAAAATGATCATAAAATAAATATGTTTTACACGCATTTTTTAGGCTTTTTTTTCAGCTGTATCTTTTTAGAAAGTAATTGAAATTTTATGTATCCAGTTTATCAATTATGAAACCTTGAATGACGAGCATACATTTATTTTTACAACTTGTAAATTACAAGTCTATTCAAACAGAGAGATCAAATATTACATGTATTACATGATCATATTGAGGCTTGTTTTTTCCGAATTGATCAAATACGTCCTAATATTAATTTCATTAAACAACCGATTTAAGAAAGGTATATGCTTAGGTAAGCGTATTTTATATATGTAATTGGAATTTGCAATCTTCAGTTTAAAAATAGAACACTTCCATTCATGAAAATGACGACTCAGCTCTTATAACATCTTCCACTCCGCAACTATTTTAATCTCTTGCGATTAGTGCAATTAGCTAAATATACATGACTTATTATATATATAGAACAGAAAGATAAGAACTGGATAATTCTGGTTATGTCTTCCTGTTTAACTATCATTGCAATTTCTCCGGCAGTTTGAACCAACGAACAACAGAGTTGAGTTAACTGCATTGAAGACCATGGGAAAAGTGCATGAGGTGATTGAATATTGTTGAAAGGGTAGTAACTTCTGGTCTGATTTTTCATTTTTATACAAACTAACACAACACAGCCTCATTGAAAATAAAATGAACCAAGCATTAAAAATGCATTATCTGCACCCATTACATAGCTACAATAGTAGGTTTTGACAAAAAAGTAGGAAATTTTTTGTTGGATTTAAGGTAATTGATTACGTATGTAGATGTGTGTTTTTTTGGGAAATAAATAATGTTTTAGCAATGTTTCATCTAGATAACCGAAATCAAATCAAACAGCATAGACATACAAATCACAAAACACGCGAATATTTTTGCTTGCACAAAAGTTTGGCTAAAATATATGTCGTTAGATCGCCAGGGCTAGGCTTTCATTTCGGTTTGGATTGCAACATTTTTGAATAACGTGAAAACACAAAAGATTTTTATTGCATTGTCTGAAACTGAACATAAAATGAGAATCATTATTAACATCATGAAGCGCAATCATGATTTTAGAATGGATAGATAATTCTGAATATTTGACATTATTGGGGGCAGTCAGTTAATGAATTAAAATGGGCAAAGGGTTCCTGCTCTCTCTGCTCAGGATTCACCTTTTTAAAAATCATATTGTTAACTTCTTCAATTAAGGTGCATCCAATCTTATTTTGCCTTTTATATTTGATATTTTCTAGTACTTTTAGTACTATACACAAAGGTACCCTGACATACGATATATCTAATGATAATATCAATAATATGCAATATGCATAGTTGAATTAACACTATAGTTAGCTAATAACATATGTAGTTTTGTAAAAATATAATGCATCTAAGAGCATGTGACAAATTTTGTATGAAAAGAAATAAGTTTTTAACGAAATTAAAACGAAAACCTGGAAATTGATTGATTTTTTAAGTTAACCAAAATTTCACACTTTGCATTTGTGCCTGAAGTTACAGACATGAATATGTGATGATGTTCTAGGCACATGAAAAATCTGAAGAAGCTTATGTCTGAGTCTCTGAAATTTTATCTGTTTGTGTAGTATGAATGTCACTGTACTGTGATGATGAAGTTGGTATAGAATTTCATGAGATAAAAAATGGCGAATTCCATCTCACCTTATATGGATTTTATTTCAGATTTTCTTTCTAGTTTTACAGAGATATACACAAGATTTATAAAATGGTCTTCGTGCAGTAGCATAAGAATTCGTACATAAAAGGATTTTTCAAGTTTCAATATCTCCATTTTACAACTGATACATCATACATGCCACCATCACATTTCTAACATGCACAGGGCCTGGCTGCCGAGTGACTGGGCATTCAATTACCCCACAGCACATTGAACAGCCATTATAATTGCAAAAAAATCACGTGATTTTTCGATCAGTGAATCTTGTTTAGTTCAATTCCAGAAGAGTCAGAAGGACAATTAAAAGGTTTGATTTTAATCAGTTCACGCAACCCAACTTTTGTTCACGTGTAATGTAGAGGTTTCAATTGGTGGGTTCTGTTGTTCTTTTATTAGATAATTAAAGCTAATACTCATGAGATGTGTCAAGAATAATAAAAAGGACTTAAGATATGAAAACCGGCTTGTCGATTCATTACAATCTTTCGGCTGCCCATGAATTAATTTGATCTTTTCCAGTTCTGCAAAATCAATATGAATCACTTCTGGGTATTTTTTAAAAAATAGCTATTACATAAATTACTAAGCTACATTATTAAAAGAAGTTGGTAGTAGTCAAGCAAGTGCGTATTTGGTGCATATATTCTCTCGATAATTCCACGAATGAACATGGACATATCAAAGAAAAATGAAGTAGATCAATAAAATCAAGAAATTTAGTTTCATTTAACTCTATCATAAAAAACATTTTTACCTTTTCATAATTGCCCGCTAGAAGCTGCTTTTAAGTGTCTTTCTATTAGGAAAATGCTTTAGTAAAATAATCGTTACCAAAATATGTAATAAAACTCAAAAATGGATGAATATACCTACAGTAAGTTAGATAATGTTCTTGCACACCTTTTCCTTTTGTTTTGTGAATAATAACTCACAATCAATAAAATAGCAGTTTGGGCACCCGCTATTTGATTATAGTATTCGCTAGCTCTTTTCAGGATTTTCCGAATTCGTAGCAAACCTATCAGTGTGCGTTGTGCCATACATGTACATTAGCAATCCATTTCCTGGGACTGGGACCAAGTTTAATTTCATGGGATCCTAGATCCAATGTAAAATTAACAAATGGAATGACTACAAGTGTCACATACAAGGAAACTATTAGCTACTTCTGTACCGTCATAAAAATAGCATTCTTACGAGTTTTACAGTAACAGTAAGTCTTCTCAACCATGTGTGAATGGAACTGTACAATGCTTTAGGTTAGGCTTGCTTTTATTGGGAATTGTGTTGTGAGTTGATGATTCTATGCCACTGATTGCTTTGTCATCATATTAAGCCCATCAAGGTCTTTCCGGAGTGTAAGATGTATGGCAGTTACAATTATGGCTCCTTTGACAATATTATTTTAATAATGATCAATTGCTCGCAGAACTTATATCACTCTCAACCAGCCAAGGTTTTTGCAAAGGGAATAATTACACTAATAAAACTGTTCAAAACGAATAATGAAGGGGAAATGGGGAGTGTAATGAGAATAAATATGTTTTGAAAGATAGCATTTATAGTCCTTTTAAGCTCTATAACAGTCAGTGCGTTACACGTTTGTAGAAGTTATTCACTCAGCTACTTTTGAACTCGCACAGATCACACTCAAATCCCATCAATTGTGTGAACTTATTCCTAATTATGATCCGTTATACGCCGTGCCGTGTCATACACGTTTTTCATCGCACATTGCACCATAATTATACTGTGGTTATTAGTTTCATCGAGCAACCCATGTTTCTTCAAAGCAAACAAATTACCAAATTCTTAGACGAAATCAAGAATGGCTAGTTGGCTAGTACTACAATTTGTATGCTAAACTTCTCTACATTAGGACAAAGCAGGCATCTTGTGTAAAGTTCCATATTATTATAACGCTCTATTCAACATGCAACCAAACAAATAATTACTTGGACGTTTTTATAATCCGCCAGATTGCCTTGAATTTATTTTCTTTGCCAGGGACGCACACTAATACATCAAGAAAGAATCGTACCTGTATATTATAATACGTTTTGCCTCTTTGTCGAAACCCTTTACCAACCACATCAGCATTACATTGTGAGATTTGGAGCAAAAGGGTTTATTTACGTATGGGATTGCTTTTGCTTTACTTCTGTAGGTTTAGGTACACTTCATAAAAAGTGTCGAGTAAACAACAGAAGTTTGTCACAAGTTTCCACTGAAATACTGACTAAATGTGAAAACAGTAGAATCTCATAATATGCAAAGCATGTGGAATTGGGTGCACATGGTTTATACATATTCAATAATAATGTATCGTTTTATTTGCTAGAGTTGAGTAAACTACCGTATGTACTCTGCATGTGATGAGATGCGAGGAAACTGACCGCTTTTTGTGTAATGTCATACAAGTAATTAAACAAATGTTTAGAGATTAATGGGATCACTTACATCGAGGATGGTTAGATTCTACGAAATTTTATACCAACAAACAAATGTCAGACTGTGCGTACTTATACCTTATAACACTGCATCAGACAATGTGTATTGTGTATAATAAAAATGAAGATTTTGTTCATATGCACATGCACAACTCATACTTAAGTTACTTTTTTACCAGCTAAAATTCGCTGGTTAATATATACTGTAGGTTTTTTGCAAATCTAATTCACGTTTTATAGCAATGATGGTATGCGTTGGAAGCAAAACTCACTATGTGGTTTCATCAAAAAACTTAATCAAAACTTGAAAGAAAATTCATGTGTGCCGAAAGCCGAAATGTCTGTCATTCATAAATGAGCGATGCTCCATGACACAGTTGAAGAAAAGCTCTCTCCACTTGCCCCCACTGCTACACTCTTTTCAGTACAATAAGCACGATCGAGTTGTATAACAATATTTGATTCACCTCAGCATTTTCAGTTTGTGCAAATCTGTATCATCAAATTATGTTGTGGTGCCGGTGAATTATTAATATCTGCTATCGCATCAACTATTTTGGCGTCAGATTTCACGAGCAGTGTCACACAAATTTTTATTGTCTTTTAATGATCAAAATTTGACATCCAATGCGTATTCCGACATGCACTTGTGGAGGTATACTTGAAACTTCAACATTTGTTCTTACTTATTTTTAGTATGTTGTTCAAACGTTCTTATTACTATTATATCATCGCAGGACTAGCCTTTCTTTCAAGTTGTGTAGACGTTTTATTGTGTGTGCAATTTTATTTTATGTTGTCTCGTGCTCCTTTTACGATGACATGCAGTTCATGATGCATTACTGCACGCTGAATTTTCTCGGCTGATTCTGATGTATGCCTTATTGCAATCTGTACAAAGACAAGAGAAAATGCAGTTAGGCATATTTTTTGGAGACAGTCATGAGGAATTTGTATGTGAATGCGCGTACACAGAATTTGCAATTTTTATATTAGCATGGAGCAATCTTTAGTATGAGATAAAGGATTAAAAAATAGGCATCCGGCATAAGATATGAAGACCCATTTAGAATAATATACAAATCCGTGCTCAGTGTTCAGATTGTGATTTACCATAAATACATATTACGTAAAGTATTCTTATTATCTTTTAACTTTTGTTATAATATATCGAGTTAATTCAACTGGTTAGATCTAGATTTTTTCGATGTCTTTCCACCCTGATGTCAAATAAAACATCTTATTTTATGATCTCTGTTTATACAAATTAATATGTATGAAATGTCTAATCAAACGGTAACACAAGAATAAAATAGGCTTATTAAAATATAATTGTACTTCTTAGGACGTACTCGAATTTCAGCTCGTGATCTTATCTTGAACCTTCGTGTCTTCTTTGTCATTAATCGATTTTTATAATTCAAAAAATCGAGGCTCAGTATTTTGCATTCACAACGAGAAAGGCTGAAACATGAATACTTCATGGGCGAATTATATTAAAACTATTATACATTATCTCTACCAAGTTGAAACTTAAACGGATAATATTCGTAGGTATATCCTTTAGTATTCTCATCATGGTCACGGTGAAAATCCTGCTGAATGGTTTAAGTATGTAATATGCACACAAACAAAAAGGTTGGTGAGCATAATAATGTTTTAGTTTTCCTTTGTCCAGGTCCTGGCAATGAAACCTAACCTTGACGCTTTTGAGTCACCTTCAACTATTGGTAAAGGACATGAAGGATTTTGATTTGTGAATGTGATAAACTCTAAACTTCCTCTCTTCTCTTCCGCTCAGTTCATTAGAAGCACGGTTGATTGCAACTTGTTAAGTGTGTATCCTTTTCCTAGAACAGTGTGCTATTGTCAATTGTCTACCAATTCGCATTGATAAATGATTACACATTTCAACTATATTTGGGAAATTTTCAAAAAAACCTCGAACTGTGTATTGAAATGGGCTACACGAACGTAAATCATCGACATTATGGAAAGCCTGCAAAGTTGGAAACATTTTCCAGAAATCTGTTAGTTGGGCTGAACACAATTTTTGTCGTTTTTGGATTCATTCTATTTGTGTACGGCATCGGAGGAAAGACATCTACGAACCGGAACTCATACGTGGAAATAACAGAAAATGGAGGAGACATTTTTCAGTTTACATCAAATGTTTTGATAATTCTTGGAGTGATCTCTGTGCTCATCGGTTTATGGGGGTTATCTGGAATTCATACCTACTGCAAAGCAACAATATACATTAGCCTGCTAATCTTATTGATATTCACGGACCTTTTTTGGAGCCTATACGCTTCGTCCATGGAATCAAATGCAAAAATAGAAGTAGAAAATAATTTGCTTCACTCATTAGAAAAATTAAAAAACACCCGCATCAATCCAAATTCGACTCTTATGTCTACACGACAAAGTTGGGATGCACTACAGTCAGAGTTAAAATGTTGTGGAGTGTATGAGTATCGAGATTGGTATTTGCCAAGGATTCTTCATCGAGTTCAGGATGATGGAACGGATGGGGGCGAGGGGCAAACTGACAGTGATAATACAACCACATCTGGCAGCCCAGTGGTGGTCGGAAATCATTACGCAAGCAGCGAGGACTTTTTTCGTATTCCACAGTCTTGTTTTAAGAATGGTGACGATGGAATGCTAGAGGCTGATTATAATAATCCAGTCAATCCTGAATATATCCTCGAGAACGTGTTTATTGATGGATGTTTGCATAAAACTGTGGTTGATTTGGATATCGACAGAATGCAACGGGTTGGAGTGCTCATGGCGTTTTTTAAGATTTTAGCCGTGATTTTTGCAATGATTGTGACATGCCATTTAAGAAATGACAAAGTAATCTTCAACCATGTTTAAATACTATGCGAGTCTATTTAAAACTAGTGCAGTTATTAAAACAATAATATTGTAATTTGTATTGGTTGAAACAGGTATCATAGTAGTTAAAATATTTAATTTTTACGTGCTAACGCTAACCCGTAAACTAGGAACTACTATAAATTGGCTTATAACGGAAGCCTGTGTTGAGCTTACGATTGCAAAACAGTCTTGCCTGATTATGCTGTACAGACTCTATGCAGCTCCTTGAGATCCAGTATTAACCTAATTTAAATTTAGGCATGCTTATTTATTCCAAAATAGTTTTTTGTTATTGTTGTGCCTATTTTAACAGTCAAGTTGACGTTGACTGTCACGCAATCTGGAATCGTCTGCAAGTAAGGACGGGAATATAAACGCATTCAACTGCCATAATTTTTTACTAAAAAACTTAGCCAACCCAATTTGGCAATGCTATATGACAAGGGCAACGAGAGAAATCGCAGGTTTGGTGGTGTGCAACATATCTTGCCAATTTTTTAGTTACAGAGCTTATTGTTAAGTTAGATTAAGCAAATTTAAAGAATGGATGATTCGTCTTTCCTTGTTTTACAACGGCTCAGACTTTTGTATGTAATGTGTAGAAAAAAGTATTATGCAATATCGACATATTATAAATGTGTGAATATGAGTGCTAGAGTTGACAAGTTCAAGACTATAAAAATTCTCTGATGAAAATAACAAAATTGAGAGAAAACGTGGAATTTTAGATTATGCATTATTGAAAGGAGAGCAAAGGATCATGCAAACAATGATATGCATTTCCATTAGAAATAAGTCCTTATAAACTCGTCTGGCATTTATGAATCAATACGAAGTTTAATCGCATTCGTGGTTCTTCCGTAACCGGTTTCTACAAGATCACCAAACAGATGACTACGAAGATGATTTTAAAGGATATGATTTTATTTTTGCAATACGCTGTTTGTGTAAAATCATCGCAAGATAACTGATGTAGAATATAGCTGCAACATAATTTATACAAGAGTAACGTTAAAGTTTCTTGTGATGTTAAAATGTGATAATAAAAGATTTCCTTTTTAAATTGCTCCACTTTTAATAATTGACAGTGAATTTTTTAATACCCATTCTTTGCAAAATATCTGTGAGGGTCTTACTGCAGACGGAGAAGTTTGCATCTTTCAGCGAATTTTAATATATGCCAAACACACAAAGAGTGATTGTTCATAATTATTGAGTCCGACGTATTTTCAGTGATAAAAAATTGGTACATGGAACTATCTTCACAGCGTATAAAGTCGTATTATTATTCAATTAAAGGAGCATCAGCGTGGACATTTTTTTGTCCGCAGTCCACTTTAAGTTCTAATTCGACTGAACAAGAAAATAGTCCTTTCATGATGAAAGTTAATTAAAGACTGCTATCATGTTTTGATGGCTATTGTGGTGCGTGACTAACCCTTTTCAAAGAAATCGCAATGAAGCCAATCCTTGGATATTTTAGATTGAGAGGGGTAAGTACAAAAAAGAACAAACATGATTCAATGTAAGGAATATAATATTTGCTGGAATAGTATCAAGAAAAGAAAAAAGCTTTTAAAATAAAACCATAAAAGCCACATGCGCACAAGTTTTATGTGCTGTGTAGTAGCATTTGATTGATTTATTTTGCTTGCCCTAAAAATCACCTTCATAGATTGTAAATTAAAATTAAAATACATTTCGATTTACGAATGGTTAATTTTATTACAGTGGGCTGGTCCGATCCGACTTCTTCTCGCCTATTTAGATGTCGATTACGAAGAAAAGAACTATCGACTACCTTTGGCAGAGCCGAATGAAAATAGAACTACCCAAAATCTTTCAGTAAATCCTACAGAAAATGATTGGAAGCTTGAGAAGGATGCATTGGATCTTCAATTCCCAAACGTACAGCATACACATTTCATATAAATGTCAATAATAATTTCACACCTTTTTTCTGACACTTCATGCATTTTGCATGCCACGTTACCATTTTCCCAATGAATCACCATTTTTATGGGATATGTCTTTTGACAGCTACCATACTGGATTGAGGATAACGTGAAATTGACGGAGACAAAAGCAATCTTGAAACATATTGCAAGAACCAGAGACTCAATGCTTTTAGGACGGAATTTGAATGAAAAGGCAAAAGTAAACGTGTTGGAGGAGGTTCTTTGGGATATGTGGAATTCGCTATGTCAAGCTTGCTCAAAAATTGATGTAAGACGACATTCAATTTACATTACCATTTACTTTGTTATGCATGTTTTCACATGCAATGGCTTAAAAATAAAACGACCTGTCTCATGTGTGTATTCGTATTCTTGATGTATGGAATAATTTCCTTATCTTACGATATTTCTCTCCTTTTTTCTCTCTGAAGGATGAGCTATCCAAGAATACCTTTTTGGATATTTCAAAGACCAAACTAGAACTTCTTTCAAAAAATTTCGCAGGACCGTGGGTTATTGGCACACAGGTATTTTTTAATAAATTATAGTGCTCTCTAGAGCATTTGCTCTGTTTTAAAAAGAATGGGAATAACTAATGTATATGTATTTGTTATAGATTACTGTTGTAGACTTTCTTCTCTACGAAATTCTCTACCATTACAACCGTTATAAACAGGATCTACTGTGTCCTTTTCAGAAACTTCAGTATTTTGTGAGACGATTTGAAAGCATTCCTCAAATCTCGAAATGTATGAATTCCGAACACTTTGTTAAAGGGCCTTGCTTCAGTGCTAAATTTAAGTCAAGGCTGTAAACCATCCGAGTTTGCATGCTTCTTATAAAATCGTATGGATATGATGAAGTAATTGTAATAGATTAAACACATGTAATTTGGATAGTATTTTTATTTTATATTAAGTATAAAATAACTTATTGTTATGCAGAAAGTTTTAACGAGTAAAGCTTGGTGTTTAAAACAAAAAACTTAGGTATGCTTTGCAAAATAATATCAAAATTGTGTGTTCTACAAAAAACTAAATTATTCACCGATACTTAATGTTTAGATGCTTGTTTAACTGCACACAAATGGATCTACCCCTCATAATGTGAAAATGGAAAGCAAGTCCATAAAATCACGATAAAGTCTGAATACTATATTTTACTTTGTACATAAGTATCTGCGATGAAAGTGGTAGCGTAAAGTTGTGTTTATTTTCGACAAGGTAGTTTTCCAGAATGTTTAATATAGCTGTAAAAGAATTAAGAATTCAAATGCTCAGACAATCAAATTAAATAAATAATTACTGCGCGACTAATAAGGTAGCGTGTTTGAGGGAAACACTTACACATGAAAGTAGTCCGAAGGTCTCCTCGTGTTCTCTCATCATAAGAAAACCAACTTATGTGAGCATATATCCAAGATAGTCCTTTCTGCTTGAAAAAATCACGAATGGCATATTGTGAAGCATCCATGAAATTCAACAAAGACTTCCACGTAATCGTGACAATCTCAGAAGTTTGAGAAACTCTCAAGGAAAATCCCAAATAAACTTGAATAGTTTTGAAGAATTCAAAACAGCTCTAAATAAAAAGACACAAGGTAGTAATTAAACGCTGGAATATTGGAAAGCAATGTTGTTCAGTTTTCTAAACTTTTTTCTTGCGTACCGGTACAACACTATACTCGCTAAGGTAAGTGCAAACATTTGCCTCTAATGACAGTCGATACAGCAGCCGAAATAGCAAAGCTTCAGTTTTGAAGTAAACAAAGTTTGTTCGCTTTAAGGAGACAAGAAATTTTCCCAGACACATAAGCTCACGACAAACTCCGTCCTTTTAAATTAATTAAAGAACAATAAAAGATGGGATGAATTAATTAGAAGCAGGTAAGGAATTCTGTATTTGGTTGTTTTTCAACTCACATCTTTCATATCATCAAATGATAAAACTTTCAAGAATATTTTGAACGTATGTCGAAGGGAAAGTTCAGAAACTTCCTCCGCTTTCACTTGTGAATAGTTGAGTTGGTTGAGGGTGATGAAAATTTCCCGTCGTGTATCCAGGCTAATTTGGTCTTCAATGTTGACTAATGAGTTTAAAAAGCTGCAAACACACTTCAATGTCCAAAGTCGACAATTCTCATTTGCACGAAGGGTTTTCATCATCTTGATTTGAGTTTTGAGGAGCATTTCGGTATCTACCGATGAGCCGTGTATTGATCTCAGTTTGGAAATTTGGTTTCGCAGAGTCTTTGGCATATCAATGTTTCTCTACAACAATTTAAAATGCGCACATGTGTGCATAACATCTCTTAAAATTAGCACGTGGTTTTAGGAATCCAACAAATTTTGTGTATAATTTGTGAATGAATACGTACCATTATTGCTTCAGTTAAAGCTTTAGAATCATTGTTTCCGGATGTATACAATGCTGGTAAATTGTCTAACTGAGAGATTTCATTGAAAGTGTTTGAATACATTCCCAAAAATTGAAATGGGGAATTGTTCCTGGTTCTTAATACATCATAGTTTTCTCTTCTTTCAGTCGAAGGAATTAAATTAGTCCCTGATATGTCTAAATAATCTAACTGTTGAAGGGACAAGACGATCTTTGTCAGTACATGGTGAGGATTCAAATAATTCCCGTCGAATTCATGCTCCACACCAACGGAAATATCCAGAACCCTAAATTTTATGAAGACATACATACATATTCTAACCCCAACTTAATCATGCGTGAAGCGTTTCTGTTCTACATTTGTCCTTTTTAATAGGAGAAGGATTTTAATAATGCACAAATTACCTGAGTTGAGTTAATTGGGAAATGGCATCGACAAGATATGAAACGTCACAACCTCGTAATATCAATGCTTCAAGAGCCCTGGCGTTTCCTAACGTTTTTAATCGGCGAACCCAAGGGCACCAACTTAGGTCAAGGTATTTCAGATTTGGTAAAACATCCTGTAGTAATTTGTCGAAGTAATTTCCTTGAAAGCGGCACTGAATTCTTTGAGCCAGCCTTTTGGGCTTCCAATCCACAACAAGAATGTCTAATTTTGGACATTTGAGAGGTAAGGGTAGACTCGCTGTTTTTAAGTAGGTTAAATTTGGGGCTTTTTGGAGAAAATGCCAAAATTTCCGCGGAAGTGTGCGGCACCTACTGAGATCCAGGTTTGTTAATGTTTCCAAGTTCGCCTTCACCAAACGACGAATTAGGTTGACATCTGCTTGATATGTATTTTGAATGCATATTTGTCGTAATGGAGTGTGATGGGAGTTCTGTTCAAATATAGTTGTTTTAAAATTAGATGTAATGTCTTTGGAAATAGATTTCAACATTTGAAAAACTAGATTGTACCAGATTTTTAAATAGAATTTTCAACCTTTGATATGATAAGCATGTTTATACCTAATCGAATATAACTTTCAAAAATGACAGACAGAACAACCATTAATGAGAGGACATTGCACTACCCCTAATTGTGAAGACAAATAGTTGAATTTTTTTAAAGGAGCTTTGAACTTTATATCAGATCAACGAAAATTGGTGTGCCTAATGCAACGGATTTATAAATATCACTGGTCTTATGTAGCATTATAATTATATTATCAGACAATTATTATATAAGCCTATAGAGATGCATTGGAAATATGACGTAAATCGACTACTCTTGCAAATGGAGAAATTTTGTAAAATTCATGCACTGCTCTTGAATGTTAAAACTTTTTAATGGATTCTACGGGACAGCCATCTGAGGCTTTTGAATTTAATTAAAAATGGATTCATCAATTCAAATTAATAATCTATATATGATCATATTATCCTTGTGGTTCCTTAACTATACATTATTTATTTAATCATGAGGTATTGTTTTGTTTCCAAATTGCATAAATCAATAAAGCGCATATTTTGCAAGGACGAATTTGGAGGATACCTACAGTTTCTTGTCACATTTATGTTATATGACTTTTTACGTAGAATTTTTATCTGAACATCACATTATTGCATTATCAAATACTACAATGAATAACAAATATTAAAGTTTAATGAACTGTTATCGTTATCTTATCGCAATCTGGATATCACGTACATATAGTGCTTGAATATGAACTTGAAACTTGTGTAAGGTATGAGGCCGCTCGTCGCAATGAGAAATTTGAATTAATTTTGAGATAGGTAAGTATTAGTAAATTTATCGAATCCAAAACCACTACTATGACTTATTAAATGTTTTCCTCATAGATTTTACAATAATTCATCAAGTTTCATTTCGGAATGACTATATTGGTGTTGCTTATCTCCCATCTGATTCAACCTCCTATGACAAATATTCGTTAAGTACAAATGGCATTTGTAGCTTATATAGATCAGTAATAATTAATGGAATGTAATGTGGTAAAATGAGAACATGATTCAAATATTTAAATGCATAGACTAATATAGTCAGTAAATGACTAAAAACATTTGGTAAATGCTGATTGTTACCTCAACAAAAAACTTCAGGGCTCTATTCACGTCCTCGGCTCGAGCTTCCACAGCACAAAATTCAAATATTTCTTGAGATAGTTCCAATGGAATACGCTTTATACGAATAATATCACTGATAGATTTATTTTGGGATGGCGTGGCGGATAAAATTGTACTGGACATTTGTTGCAAGCATAATTGTTTTAAAGTCACTGCGCTAATTCGTCTGTTGTATAAATTCATGATTTCAGAAATGCAATTAATTTAACAAACTGTAAACAAAGCAGCTCATTGAAACTCATTAAAACTAAGACACTAAACAAGACAGTAATTACTGCAAATATCAGCAAATATATTAGCAACAGGTAATGAACCACGAAGATCAAGCCTCATAATGAGCTTTTGTGACTTGAAAAATAGTATACTGTATGTAATCAAAAGCAGACAAAGAATGAAATTGCAAGCAACAGCTCATTTTAAAACAAAGCCTACCACACGCTTGACTTAGCCAGTTCAAACACTCTACTTTGTACGCAGTAAAGCGAGAGCATTATCTCAAAATGCGAAATGATGAGTTAGCCAGCAATCGGCAACTATGTATATAAATGTTTTTCTTGCTATTTGTAAACGAACAAACGTTACAATGCGAGTTACAACTTACGATACTATACGTATCCAAATTCCGGGAATGATGAGTCCTTTTCAGTGACTATACTGAGTGATTTGATTACAAAAATATAGTTTTAAATTCTTTTCCCAGTTAAATAATAAAATGAATGCTTTATTGGCTAGGATAAATATTGCACATAATGTGTATGATTCATCGTAAGAACAGATAATGTACCTACGCGTATGTGTGAACGTGTGCATAGCTTGTCAAAACGAAATTTTATATAGGTACCTATATATTTACATATAACTAATAACTTTAAAGGGGAAATATAGGTGTCAGATGTCAGTGTAAATGCACATACGAAATGATAATAGGCAATTAGATGCTTGAGTGGATGATGCATGAAGTCATTACATGGTATAATGATGATTATGAGTTTTTTGAGCACTTGCTGGAAACGATAACTCGCCGATCCAGTGTGTTCCATCAGCTTTGCTTATTTCTGAGTAGTTAACTATCTTTCAATCAATAATTTGCAAAAAGAAAATTAATCTGCGTTCGAGCAAAGTACATATCTATTTTATGCGATTTTCTCTTTGACCAATAAGCTTTGTTTAGACTTTACATCTATTCACAAGGCGAATATTTTTTATTCACATGTACTTATGCAAAAAAAACTAATTAATTACATATGTCCATGAGTATCATGCATTGTCATTTCTCCAGCTGGTTCTGCAATTCGAATCGCACGTTGATGGTGAGCTACTTCTTCCCCAGAAGTAACTTCATCTTCATCATCGTCTATTAGTCAAAATTTAAAAGGCTAGTTTTTAAAACCGAATACTGCAACTCAATAATCAATATTGAACAAAGGAGTAGAGTACATTGTAAAAACTGACCGAATTTTGGATTTAATGTCATGAAAATTTCCATTGCGCGCAGAAACGTGGACAGTGTATTAAAATACACTAATTTTGCAGCGCATGAGGACAACACAGCCCAATAGAACATGTATGCTGCACCGTGCTCAAATCTCCCATTTTCTCCAAAATCAGGATCCAATATTCCTCCTTTATGAGGTAATCTTAGACCAAGATTCGGAAGAATGACATGATCCAGGTGTAGCCAGCCAAAATAAGTCTTCACAAAAAAGTAGCCTGTTCCTTCGCTGATATGATAGGGTTTCATAGCTCTGTCACTCACTGCCATTGTTTCAATTGTCGATGCAAGACTAACAATACTGACAATTCCAATGATAACATTTACTATATCTCGGATCTAGAGTAAAGGGTTTCGCATATTACCATTATACATGACATGCAATAATAATTGTTTATGCATGATTATATGCTGGCCACGGCTAAGAATATTTGATGGAAAATTTTTCAATTTGTAAACTTCTTCATGCTTTTATAAATGTACTTTACCGTAAGAATATTTATGTGTAAAGGATCAAATGCGAATAAATGTTTCCAATATACAGATTCCCCAAACACACAGAAGGCTCCATACACCATAACAAAAGTGAGGATTGTAGTTGATAATAATTCATATTTTGGGGCCAGATAGAACGTCTTAGCACAAGCTCCGGTCAAATATGTTGCAATCAGCGGAACAACAGCAGCATAAAGAATCACATCTAAAATCTGTCAGGCGAGAAACAGTTTTGTTTTGTTCAAAGACATCATTTGCAGAAATGCGCTGCATTCAAAGAATTTTTTTATCCCATGGTCCACGACGTAGACGAAGCATTAATAATTCTTTGAAGAAGCTGTGACTCACCATTGTATATATCAAAGTGAAAACTGCATATACTGAAGATGATGCGGATTTTGTTGATTTGCCAGCATTTGTTGTCTCCTTCTGAGGCATGTCGATATGCAATGTAATTTGTCACAAAAATGACAAACCATCAATGGACTTGGCTGTCTGTTGTTGAGTGGTTAGAATTATGCAACGCATGACAGATTTGGAAAGTATGAGACAACAGGGTTGACAGCTTACGTTTCAACTTGGAAATAAACTATAAATGTGTTCTATATCGCGTACAATATATTTAAAGTAGTATTTCCATAGTCGCTCTTCATGAAAAATGGCGAAGCGAATAAAAGGGATTCTGGTCGAAGGTAACAGGTAGATCATGGAAAGTTTTATTTTCTTTGACGCTACTCAAATATGATCAAATATGTAATGACGTATGTAAACGTGTGTGAATCAATAAGTGTCGATGCTAGCAGAATGCGCACAATTTCAGCGAGTATCCGAAATTTTATTTATATTTTTAATGGTTGATACCATTATAACATGAGGATATTACATTACGTCCATGCTTTCTTTTCAATGTCCACCACCACAACCGTCATCAATACACAAAATGCTCGTCCAAGGAGTATTTTCATGTTTTATATTTTTACACGCATTGTATAATGCAGACTCTCAGTCACTTCACTCAAGCGTGCCTTGAACTTCCATTTTTCTTATTAATTCTATATAAATTCGATAATTAAAGTGACAAAATGCACAAAGAAGACGATCACACACCCATCACAAAAACAGCACAATTCATAAACAAAATTAATATATGATTCGTTAAAATTATATTTGTTGCAGTCAATCTTAATTATTATTAATAATTTAGTATAGCTAATAAGACTATAGCTAATCAAAAATATCAATTATGAAGCAAATAAATACGAACTAAACTAACATGACGTTCAAATTTAAGGTGTTTTTGCAGTGAATATCGTCACTACATTTAACATTAAGTTTTACTATTCTTGCTTAAAATATTAATGGTGATTTGAGATTGATGCGTGCTTTTTGATGCTCAAACACCATCAAATGTTTCATGATTATCTTGGTCAGGTTTTTATTTATTTTTAACGAGCTTCCCTTAACTGGAAAGTTATTATTTATCAATTTTTGGATTACTTTCATATGAATGCATTTGTCTGACTTAGAACTGAGTATAGGTAACTATTGTAAAGAGAATATATACTAGAAGGTATGATTATCATCAGAAAGTAAATTCAATTTACTTTGCTTAGTATTTGAAAGTGAAGGAAATTGCGAATAACAGTTAACATTGAAGAAGGAATCCTAAACTGGCTAATTATCTGAGTATTTCGAGAAAATGTATACCATTATATATCAGATACCTACTTGTAAAGTAACACAGTGAAAAGTTGAGAATAACTTTGTATGCCAAAAATTTGTGGAAAATGGCAATGAAAAGGATTTTAACAATCGGTTACAACAGATTCTTAAGAAGACTCATTTGGTCGTCGAAGCAAAGGTTCAGAACTTTGGTCATATCCAGTTGGAGTCCCCTGTCGTCCTCGAACGCTACCTCCGTAAATGCTTTGTTGATAAACCTGTTCTTGAGTAGGTGGAGGACTTCTAAATCCACGGTTTTCGGTCGGTCTGGGTGAATCCAGTGGAAATCGGTACCCCTCATGTGGATAAGGGTATCTGTGCATAAAGCTCGTTGTGGATACTTGACTTTGATTGTATATGGCATCGATATTGTTGGAGTTTAAGTTATTTGGACTTGAGGACGGAGGAACTCCTCTTGTCATACTTGAGGAATAAAAATTCGCTGGATAGAAAGGTTGGCACTGAGAATTCAAAGAGTCCCTACGACTGGTCGGGCTATCCAGCACGGATTCGTATACACCGGGATTGTGTTGTTTCTGCATATATCGTGGAGTCGATGGTTGGTTCTGCGGTCGACGATATGGCATTGGAGGATATCCTTCAGCTTGGAGACCTCTTCGATAGTAATGAGTCATTGGTTGTGGAATAGGAGACGAAATCTGAGGGACAGTGTTATTAACGCTGTTTGTCGGTAGACCTGTTGCCTCTGATTTATGGCCAGGCTTTGGTTTCCACAACTTTCTGATGTATAAAATCAACACGATGATATAATTGGCAGTTGCAACGAGACTCAAAAAGTATATTGAGATTCGCATAATTTGTTTCTCCAATGGTAGTTGATCTGACTGCGAGTATGACCATTCACCCTCTGGTGAAACAAAGTAGACGATAAGAATCACGGTGAAGACTAGAACTTGAAGAGTTGTGAATCCCGTGGCTGCCCATTTCAATAATGTCAAAGATCTCTACAAATATGGCAGATAAAAAAATCGTTGAATAAAGAGGAAATTCTTGTATAAAATATTCGTTTTCATACTAATTTTCTAACCTTTTCTACTCCTCTGAAAATTAAACATCCAAGCAGAATGAATAGTGTCAAGTAAACTCCCAGTAGACCAACGACTATTGTGATGAACGCCTATTTTTGGAGACAATCACAATATAAAAATCTTGAAAAGTTAAAATCAATAAAGTTTTATGTGTTTCGTGTTTCATGCTTTGAATTGCATACCTCAACAAAGAGTCTTTCCTGCTCAAAAGTCAAAACGTAAACTTGAAATCCCCATAATAAGGACAGTAGAAGACCTATGAACTACGAAACAACAACAAAAAACGACAAAATTAGTAACACAGATTTTTTTGCATGAAAAAATTTACACTGAAAAATATATTGGGAAAACTTACAATGTGGACAGATGTACCAAAGTACACTGCTCCTCGCAAACTGATACAGCAGTAACAACACATTTTTGGCTAGAACCGGCACTTATTTTTAATAGCGTAACTTTTTAGTCAATGCACTGTAATATTTTGTGTGGAACTTGAAGTTCTGAAGAATTCATTTATTAAACTGATATACATAAAGGTTTTCTGGACGTAGGCGTGTTGGAATATTGTATTTCATCAGGTTCATCATCTATTTCAGCATCAGTACAGTTTTATCACATTTCATTATATTAAAGCCATTATAATAAAAATAAGATCGCTTATAAATTGACGTTGTTTGACACAGGAAAACGAAGGCAAACTTTGTAAAAAAACTAGTCAAATCAATGGGATCTACACTAGTATGTTCTTTGAGTTTTTAGCACAACTTTGCAGTAGAAAATGCTGACTTTCTTCTCAGAATTAATCATTTAATGCACGTGTTAGGTGAACATGACAAACGTCATTAGATTGGATAACCGGACAGTTTGCAAATATGTCCTTGCTAAACATTTTGTAATTTCCTTCCGAATTCAAGGTTCATTTAGCCTTGACGGGAACTGATTCGAAAATTCTGGCAAGTCACACAATTAACTCTACCCAGCATCATAATTATTTGCGCATCAAAATTGACTTTGTTTCAAGCGGCTATTCGAGGGAGTAGCGAGCGTCCTTGTCTGTATGTAGCATTTTTGTAGGTACATATTTTACATTTACGGACCAGGATCAAACGATCATATATTTATACGCAACATCCAGTCAACATTTTTGTAGAGATGACCGTTTTCCCAAAAAAAGATGACAAATACTGTCACTAGATTTTGTATTCATTAGAATAGAAAGTATGTAACGAGTAGGTATGTAGTTCACTTTTTACTTGAAATTAACGCTACCACCAATAACCACGCGTTTGTGTTGTGTTCACAAAAAACAGCTTTGCATTTTGCCTACACCCATTAATCTATCGGAAGTAATTGCTCACAATAATTAAGTGAATCGGAATTGGATCATGAAAAGCAACGTTTATTCTCACAGCACAGAGCACGTAAATACTTTCCCACAGGGAGACATGAGTTTTTCACAACCTCGTGCTCCTTGTTGTATCAATCAAAATCGTGTACTTGTCTCCTAAATGCATGGCACAATTGCTACAACATAGTCCACTGTACTTTTATAAAAATGAAGATAATTTAACTCCCTCACTAAAGCTGCATATACGAGAAAACACTTAGAATAACAACAGAGAACTGCAACAACGTTGCAAGACTATTTATTGTCCACACTTTCTTTATTGTGATGATGATACTTCCTTCTGTCGTGCACTATTTGAGTTGCTAATGAGTGGGTATACAGCAATAATATGTATTCTACGAGTAGGCAGATGGCAATGGCTTGTTAAAATTCTGTCGAGCGTTTGTGCCTTATACCATCTTAATTTTTTGAAAGCACAATGATGGCAGATGCACCAAAACACAAAATATTATCGTTTATAAAACACAAGTTGGAATGTCGAACAACTGACAATGACAAAATCCGATATTTTAATAATTTTCAAAATATGCATTCAACGAACTGACATGAACTTACAACACACATTATGCATAAAATGCGTTATGCACATGCAATGTAATGTAATCTCTTACAAAAATTCCAACTGCCAGTTTGGTCTTGGTTGGTGCCACTGTTGTTGGTTGGCACAAAGTGGATTATGTGAAATTAGGATTTTATATAGGTATGTCGCTGCTAAAGATTATAATATACGCTCCCTCACTATTAAACTTCCTCTTTAAACTTCTCTTTGCATATTGCCATATATACTGCTACAATCATTGCGCCAATGCCAATTCAATCCAGGCCAAGCCACTAACGGCACTAACACTATTATAATCTCTCTGTTTCTCCCTGTCTTCATCATTGGCGTGTATGTCGCATTGCATTTTCCTTTCCTATATCTCCATGTGATGAATGTCGCTCATTTCAAATGTTCACGATGCTCAACTCCACATAAACGATGACACGCTCACATGTACATGCTAATCTTATTCTCTGTGTTGTTGACGCTTCAGTAGAAAAGAAAACACTGATTTTCCTACCAACTAATTTTTAGTTTCGAATTTCAACATGTGGTGATAAGCCAAAATATAATACCAGCGCTGTTGCTCAAAAGATATCTGCAAAAGAGAGATACATAGACGATGGATGAGGATGGATGCAATTCCCTATTCATCGCATACACAACCTCTGATGATTTTTTACGAGTGCATTAATTTCACTTTAAAAAAATGAAACACATTCACTTTAACTCAGTCAAGGAGATTTTGAACTGAGCAGCATTTTATTTCACAGGACTGAATCAGTGTAATCAGCGTATGTGGAGTCCAAAAGCTCTAGCCAAACAACAACAATAACCAAGCTAACATCACATAGCCAGTGTTTCGCTGCAGTGAACATGAATTTAAGTGTGTGTTGCTGATTTCAAAGTGAATGTATGCTTACTTGCTCTTCTCATTGATGATTACGAGTATTATGATGATCATGTTTTTTCGTATTCGTATACATTAATGATGATGTATTTAGCTACATGTGCACATTATATGAGTGTCTGGTGTGTTGCTGAAAAAAGCAAAAAAAAAAAAAAAGAATTTATGCGTGTGTGTTGGTATGTTGTTGAATGGAGCCGGTTGCAATGATCAGAGTTGTTGATGAGAATCTCTGAAGTGAAGACGATGATGATATCACATAGACACGTTTCACGTACAAGTCGCTTCGTTTAATATATATCACTGAAGACGAGCATAAGACGAGTAGGAAGATAGCTCACTGACGAAAGCGTTAGTTTGCGATGTGGTACAGCAATCTAATAAAAAATTGTTGATGGCAATGGTAGCTCGAAAGAAACGTAGTGTAAGGATAAATAAATATGAGAGAATATGCATGCGTCTATCTGTGTAAAGCTGAAACAACAATGAAGCTGAGTTGGGTTCTAGGCATAGACATTAACTTTTTTTAACTGTGTGTCAGACTGTCCGTCTGTTCAATGAGTTTTATAGGAGAACCTGTTGACCGATTGCAATGAAAATCATCTTGTCCCACAATAGAATCTCAGAGAGCCCCATAAATTATGCCACAGTTTTTTTGGATTTGCTTTAGGTTTGGCTTTTAAATATTTGGTAGAAGTACTTTTTAAATACAAAATACAACGCACATTTGAAAGATTATCAAAAATTGGTAGGTATTTAAAGAAAACTAAATTGAAGTTTACAGTAGAACTCAGAAATCGTTAGAAACTATGCAAAATGATCAGATTCACCTACTGATTTGCTGTTCTTATCTTCATTTAAATTATGATTGCTCGTTGGGCCTTTGCCCTTTGCGTGATCTACTAACAACGATATTCTTCCGTTCGTGTATAATCATAATCATCACCAAGTCTAAGGAATCATCAAAGTAGTAATTTTATGACTACGAGTAAGACTACGCAGCGACTTCTTCTTTGCATTATTCTACCATATTGTACTTCTGTTGTTAAAGTGAAACTGTTAGTATTAAAAATCATAATACCTTAAGTCTGTATTGTCATTGTTGATGTACACAAGTGCGATTCTGATTTCACAAAATGCGAAATTTTGACTTTTACGATAAAGAATTATTGGTACGCACGTCATGATATTTTAGATTCAAAAAACAAGTTTGCACTGAAAACGGCTACATCACGATAGATGAATATTATCGTACAAAAGTAAGTGCATGCATAAAATCAAAGCAAACGTTTTTAAACACATTTCCTCGGCATGCATCAGAAACAATTTGTGTGTCATTTGTCACAATCAGCATATTAATGAGAACGATAAAGTTGCTTCAATAGCCAGAGAAAATGTCACGATTCGGTCGAGTTCCCGATAAAATTAGAACCTAATTATCGATGTATTCAAGAAATACTAGCCCAATGAAACCAATTTAATCTAACATTCAACTTCCTAAAGTAAATCAGCCAAACAATACTAATGTAGCAAATGTATAAGTTGGAATAATTTTTATCTCATTTTGATACGGACAAAAATAATGAATGAGAGCTAAAGCAATTCAAGAGGGTACATCATTTTTTGTACAGCTACAAAATATACGTGTAGAAATATAAACCCTTCGTCATCTTCTCTTCTCTCATCAACTCATCATATTTCCAGTTTTCCTTAAAATTCATATTATTCTAATGAAACTATTCATGCACAAGATTGTTGGATAGTGGGAATGCGGAAAGTAGTAATTGAAATTATGCTTTTGAACACACCCTCTTTATTCAGTTTAGCATATGACCAGGAGCAAGAGTAGTCGGTAATTGTTTTTCTGCTCTGATAAGGAAAGTCCAAGCTTTAGCAGAGAATGTCATAGCCAGTAAGGAGAAGAGAAGGATTCCGTAGAGGGTGGTGGCTCCAAGATTACGAGTGATGAATCCTGAAACCTGAAGCCAAACTATTGAAGGCGTCATCATCAACATAATATAATAATAACAGCAATAAGCCTGCCATTAAGAGGGTTGGTAAACGTGGAATTCTGAAATTTAAGACGAGCTTCATGCATATGCTATCAACAGCCAGATAATCAACAGACGACATATTTACGAGCAAATTTGCGTTTAACTGAAAAAATCCTAACTCGACACACAGAGGCAGAATAGCAGTATGCTACATAAGTTGGTGATATTACACGAAACCTAGTTTTCCTGTACACTTTGAAATTCTCTGATATAAAAGATGAGGTATTAAATGGCTGAATAATGTTGTGCTTAAAGACTTTAAAAGTGGGAGTTGTATGCAGATAAATGTTTTACTGTCCTGATATTTTTTGTAACATGCTCTATGCACGCACATGTAAATATTATCTACCCAAAGAACATAATATTCTCCCATGAAACACTTAACTGAAATTCTCGTTCTGCAAATGCCTTGAGAGATAAAGAGAAATGAAGAGGCAGACAACTGTTGTGCAGATGTGTGGCGTGGTAGGGAGATAAGCAATACGAAAAAAACTCCTTTTTTTCAGATGGCGTTTTCATAAGAACAAATTGCACTTTGCATACATTTTCATATAGTTTCACATAATATTATCAGATATAATGTACTCAAGAAGAGCTAGTGCAATGGCAGTTCTACCGTGTTACACAAAAAATAAAATACATTGACATTTTGATGTTTTCTAAAGATTGCTTCCTTTTGCCATATTGCCAAATGCCTAATATGAGACACATTTACGTATAGGATGACACAACAGCATTAACAAGTTGGAAAGAAAATTGGACTTATTCAGATGAGCATACCTTTTAGACAAGTTCACATCGTATCTTCTATCTCTGTGCGAGAACGAGAAAACTTCAAGCTTGAAAGTTGTAGTAAAACTATATTGGTTGTTAGTTTTCTAGTACGTTGTACTACTATTTTCTGAAAATGTTGACTTTTGTCGACCACTTCTTGCTCCGTCAAGTTCCTAAATACCGAATGTCGCTGTTACCGTATATCTTGAGAGCGATGTTGCTTCTATTTGTACATGGTTCTTCTCGAGAGAATCAGTGCAAACAAGCAAAATAATTCATGTGCCTTGAAGCAGGAAAAACGGAGAAACATATTTCAAGTATGAAGTAGGAGTAGTGTAGTGCTTCTCTTGTCATCCAAAGGAAGATAGTTGTCAGTCTTAAATGTCCCCTTCCTTCCTTCCTATGTCACAATGCGAGATGATCACAATTCATGTATAACTTTTTATGTACATGTTTCAAAGTCAAAAGACTGCATGAATAATGAACGAGCTTTTTAGAACAGAAAATTCTTTCTTTGTGTGGTAAAAGTTATTTTACACGCATCAATAATATAAACATCCTCTCATGCTAGACATTGGCCGATTTCATATTTCATTAGTTCATCATATCCTAGTTTTCTCACCTTTACATTCTTTGTAATTTTTACGATGTTGATGTACCTATATAAAGATACAAAAGTTTACAAGAAGAACTTTTCCGATTTTTTATTCAAACTAAAAACAAAGTGAGCTGAATCCCCCCTGAATTTTTACATGGTTATCTTTGCATCTATTAAATGTTTACATTTATATATATTTTCATAGAGGGAAGTAGCTTTGGCTTTGGTTCTCTTTGTATGGTCAACATGCTTGCTTGTGAAATCGAATTTTAAATCGAACAGAGCTTGTGAAGCATCGATTTTTTCAAAATGTTTATGGCAAAGTATGAATGCTGTCTTCTTTTTATACACGGGGGTCCCTCTTAAAAAAAACGAGCAAACTGAATTTTTAAATCTCGCGCCAGCTGAATCCTCTGCTCTGA